>CATIWQ010442974.1:0-17979 GCA_949673415.1 Euphorbia schlechtendalii
AATTATTTAGCTTGGAAGAACTCTATGACTAGAGCTTTTACTGCCAAAGATAAATTGAAATACATCAAAGAAGATAGTGAGGAGAAGTGACGATCTGGAAGATGCCAATGCTTCCTTATCGCTTGATATCCGCTTTCTTCATGAAAAGGCTGAATATCATCAGCAAGCTCACTAAGAAATTAGATGATTTGACTGCGGAGATATCAACATTAAAGAAGAAAGAGGGTCCTCCTTTGTTAGCAGTGCTTATTTTTGTCCAATCATATTCATCATAATAACCATTTTTATGTCTACACATTACTGTGACATGTCCAGCTTTCCCACAAAAATCGCACACCATTTTTATCTTGGGCTGGCTTGCTTTCTTCTGTTTAGAGGAATTTTTCCTCTTTGAATTGCAAGTTTGGTTATTCAGAATTTGATTGTTGGCCAGAGGAGAAACCTCTTTCTTTTACAATGCTGATATCTCAGCAGTCAACTCATCTAATTTCTTAGTGAGCTTGTTGATAGCACACTCTTGATATTTAACCTTTTCTTGAAGAAAGCGGATATCAAGGGATAAGGAAGCATTGGCATCTTCTAGATCATCACTTCTCCTCACTATCTCTTTGATGTTTTTCATCATTTATTAGTCAATTTCATAACATCAAAGAGTCCCTGGGCGAATTCTTCTATTGATGAAGGGATTTCAGAATGTTCCTCAGTTTGATGGGATTTTCCTTTATCATGCTCAGCTTCAGAGTTGACAGTGGAAAAATTTCTACCAGATGTAGTTGCTGAGCCTTTGCTTTGACTTTCGATAGCCATTAAGTAGAGATTGGCAGAAACAGTGACTTCTTCATAAGATGAAGATTCTTCTAAATCACTCCAAGTAGCAGCAAGAGCTTTATTCTTCTTGGAGAATCTCTTCTTAAATCTATCCTTCTTTGCCTTTAGATAGCTTGACTAGATGTGAACTTTCTCTCATGTCACCCGAAGCACTTAATTTCCTTATTATGCTCTTTATTTAGTCCTTCCTCAGCTCCATGTCACTGCTAAGTTGACTTGATTTTATTGGGAAACTTCTTCATGTTGTTGAACTTCCCATCCTTCTTTATAAAGTGTTTGAAGCACCTTGTAAGAAGAGCCATTTCTTCATCAGAGTCGCAACTGGTGGACTCATCAAATGAGTCTGCTTTGAGAACAATGGCTTTACATTCTTTGCCTCGATTTCTCTTGGAGTCATCTGAGTACTTTCTCAATGACATCACATGAGTCAGAAGGGTGCCTATTAGCTCATCATAGCTGTAGGTCTTAAGGTCATGAGCTTCCTCGATTGCACTCTTCTTGGAATAACACTCTTTTGTGAGAATGCGAAGAATTTTCTTGACCAGCTCTTCCTCACTGAACTCCTTTCCAAGCCGTTTTAGTTCAATGATAATATTAATGAACTGGGTATTCATACTCTGAATACCTTCATTGGTAGCCATCAAGAACATCTCATACTCTCTCAGCATAAGATTTATCTTTGACTCCTTAACCTTGTGTGTTTCCTCATAGGTAATCTCCAATGTCTTCCAGATTTCCTATGATGTTTCACATCCTGAGACCTTGTTAAATTCTGTAAGATCAAGCGCACAGTGTAAGAAATTAATAGCTATGGTATTCTCTTTGAGAAGCCATAGATCAGTGTCATTGTAGTCCTTTGGATCTATAGGTACACGCACACCATTCCCGACCTCAGTAGGAACTCTAAGGCCAAGCTCAATTACGAGCTAGGCCTGCATACTTTGAGACTGGATGAAGTTCTTCATACAATTCTTCCAGAACGTATAGTTATTATCATCGAATAGAGGAGGCCTGGTAATAGACATTCCCTCCTTCAGAAGAACTGTCTGACAAGAACTCAAGCTAAAGTTATTGTATGACATTTAAGGATCTGACTCAAGACAATTAGTCTTAAGGTTGAGCAACTGCTCTAATACCACTTGTTGGTTCGTAAACTGGATGATAAAAATAGCAGAGGGGGTTGAATGCGTAAACTAGGTTACTTTTTATACCTTTTTCAATTAAAGTTTGCTGAGGGTGATATAAAAACGTATAAACTGCTTAGCTCATCAGTCATAGTTTATCTTCAACCTTTAACTGAGTAAAAAGATGATGAAGGGATAAGCGATTAGCTCTAAGCGATTAGCTTCATCATCTTCTTACTCATTCATCTCTCTCATATCATTTATTTTCTAGATATCCAACCTTCAACCTTCAATGCGAGTTGGATAACTAGAAAATAAATGATATGAGAGAGATGAATGAGTAAGAAGATGATGAAGCTAATCGCTTAGAGTTAGAATGATTATACCTGAGATTTTATCCTGGTTCGGCCCCTAGCCTACCTCTAGTCCCCGGATACCGTCTCTGAGCTTTAATCCACTAGTGGTTCATTCCTTCAATAGGCGGAGAAACCTTTATAGTTGGTAGACACTATTATAGAAAGCTCCTCCTTTCTAACTACCACTCAAAATCAGTTTGGGTACCCTTCCCAAACTAGCACTCAAGATAAATTAAATATAGCAAACTAAATTCAACTTATAATACGTTGAATCTTTACAAGGTTAATCCTATGAGTGATTCTCTCTATTACAAACTGATAGATCTATTGATTGTTTGCTTATTCCTTGCTAGTGAATTTCTTGAAAGCAGAGAAGATTTTCGCAAGGTTTTTCTCTTAAGAAATTCAAGGTGATTCACCAAGTTTGAATGTCTGCTTTCAGTCCTCTATTTATACTTGTAGATCTCTAAGAAGTAGCCGTTGCAAACTTTGAGGATATCACAGATCTTCAATTTCTTATTTCAATTAATCTTTTAAATCTTCCCGTTGTAGATAGATTTCAGGACGTTTAGAAATAGGAATTGAACATTGTGGTGCAATTTTTTTCCATTTCCAAATTCTCATTTTTCTTCAAGCAATCTGGATCTTTGAGAGATTTGCGCTTCAAACAACGCGACATCTTTCCGTTGGATGACTTTGATGATGTTGTGAGATGTCCGTGGAGATATTTGATACGCGACATAATTCACGGTATCATTCCTTATTCTCTTATTCAAATAAGGAATCTCTAACACTTTGTACTCCCACGTTTAATGTTGTGAGGACCACACGAATCTTTCTTAATTTCAGTGCCTTTTTCTCCTGAAATATAACAAAGGAATATTATGTTCCTTCACAGACATGGTTAGTAGCATACGAGTCATGATAATTATCAGCGCCGTAAAAATAATTACTTTTAGATAAGTAATATTATAACTCAGCATGAGCTGATTGATGATAACTTAAACTATATAGTACTCAGCTCAGATTTGGCTTTTACTGCACTAAGAAAAATTATTCTTAGTGTTAAATTAAGTTTTACTATCCCATATTGATTGCTATCACCAAAACTTTTGAGTACTGTGAGGTACTAGTAACTTGGGTTTTATACTTTCATTTTCAAGGTCAATGGGAATTAAGGGAATACCATCCCTTCGATACACAAAAGGTTGCTCCTAATAGAAAATTATCTACAAAAACAAAAACAAATAGATTAAATGTACCAATTTACAAACAAACATTTAAAACCTTCATAGGTTGCTCCCCGACAACGACAATAAACACTTGATGTTACCTAAATGTACCTAGCAAGTATAATAGTTCATATTTAGTGGCAAGTAGTAAGACCAAATGTCATCCTATAGAGAGCAAGGGAAATATTTAATTCAAGTAGTACATTGACAAGTTATAAAGTTAAATAAATAAAATAAAATGAGAAAATTATAAATAAAACACTAAAATATGAAGATGGCTATGAAATTTTTAAACAACAAGCAAACAGGAGATTGCTCTAAAATAACAATAATAGAAACAATGCAAGCTTCACTAGTAAACTTAACAGATGTGTCAACAACTTCTTTCAATTATATTAACATATTAAGACATAAATCTAGGGTATTTTTCATTAATTCCACCAAGCTCAACATACCATCATATTTCTCAGGTTCTTTAAAATTTCACTTGGGATTTCTCCACAAGCGAGTTAAGTTTTAAGCATAAAGAGCAAGCAAGCATTCTATTAAGTTTAATAGAAACCCCTAGCACATATCTAGTATCCTTTCGGTTCTTGTAGAAGTGTGTGCTTTGTTTTAGTTTTGAAGGGAATTATCATCGAAAACATCATCGCGTTGATGTAATTACCGCTTAAAATTTTCTGGAATTCGAATAGGATCTTTTCAAGAACCATTGATAGAGTTTCAAAACAACATATTATATCAAATAAAAACTTACTTGATATGTCTCTTTAAGAGATGAATGTCATTAAAGCTCTCAAGCGGAAGCTCTTTAATCTCTCATGCACGAACTCCTATTGAACAGGGATCGGTGCTAGCCGAATAAACGAAGAACAATTGAGAAAAAAATCCAAGAAGCCTTAATCCCCATATCAAGTTAACGTGGATCCCTCCAAATTCGCAATAGTCAACATGACTTCTATATCCATGGTGGCTTGTCACGTTTTCGCGTGGTCTAAATTTAGAATTAGGTTTTTGTTTCATTTTGACTATTTATAAACTAATTAGTCAGTTAGGTTTAGGTCTCATTTAATTATGAATTTGGCCCAAATAACTTTAAGTTCTGTAATTAAACCCCATAGTTTAATTTCTTAAACAAATTTTATTGTTAACTTTCATATTTTATAAATTAACCCATAGATAAAATAAAGATTGCAATTTAATCAAATAAATTGTCATACTACAAATTAATTTAATTAAGTAAACTTAGTAAATTAATAATTTTAGTATGCAATACTTTATGATTAAATTTATTCAATTAAATTATTTGACATATAAATTTAATAAAATGTTAATTTAATAAATATACTTAAATTAACTTAATGATTAATATAAAATATATTACATTATACCATTAACTAAATTAATTTCTTGAAGTTATATAGATTATTCAATTACGTTGAATTGACATGTCAATTAATTAATAATCAATTCTTCATCAAGTCTTATAACATCGTTTGTACAAGAAATCTCAGATCAGTGATTCTAAGTACATGATATTTTAGGTCTGTTCATATGTTGTCAATGAGATTCACTCATAGACTCTAAGAGAACTCTAGCAAACAATTACAACCCTCAATTGGGATAGAGTACCGCCGTCTATTAAAGATACTAAACTCAGTAGTTATCTCACAAAGTCCTTTGTTAGCTGATATCAATATGATGAATAAGAGGCATGGTGCTTGTCACCCCTTATGCAATTCATCCTATTTCTTGATCTAGAATATAATGATAAAATAAGTCAAGGACTTATGGACGTCCTTATAACTTTTATTCATGAAGTGGCTGGTAATTCATTTCGATTTATCAATTCGAATGGCAATCCTATCACTTCAACACTAATACTAATGTGGTCATGAAATATCTAGAGTAGACCCATACTTGTAATACAATATTTAAGGACCCATTATTAATATACTACATCATACTAAATTCCACATCAATAATAAGTTCAAATAAGTTTTAGGATAATTCAGAACTACTCAGTAAATTGTCTATGACATACAACCATATGACTTTGTTGTGCCAATCGGTCAGACCCCATGTTTCTAACATGTGCCCATGTTAATGATCTACTTACCAAGTGACATAGAAACTACATTTCTATAAATCATCTAATATACAAGTCTTTCGTTTCATTTGTTCCCATGATTAAAACAGACTTGGGATATTTATAATTATCAATCAATGGAAACTCTACTCATATTATAGCATAAGATATAAATGCAGCAGATTATTACCTTTATAATGTGGTACTTTACGAACCAATGCCTTTATAATTAGGGCACATTAACAATTCTAACAATCTCCTACTTGGACTAGTTCATGGTAGGTATTGCCCTAATCTTTATAAACTGACCTAACCTTAAGCTCCATCCATAATGGACTTTTGGTTAGATGATTAATGCCATTATTGTTGTGTTAAATCAATGTAATGACATGTCATATGACATGCTAAACACATGTTCAAACTTTGTTACCATGTCTCTTTAGCTTGTGCATTAGCCCCCATTTTATCGTAGAAAAACATCAAGTATGTCCAGGATCCATCAATCCTAACTTACTTATGAACATCCTAGTCCAAACACCTCTCAATGTAGCATGACATGGTACTATGTGCTCAGTTCTGGTTGTGAAAGTAAAAAATATAGTGTATAGAGCACTTAACTCATACTATAGCTTTCAACAATCTTAACAAAACAAGAATACGTCTAGTCTTTATGTATAAACCATTTGGATCAAATCTAACTCTATAAATTTCCATCCTAAAGGTCAATCTCTTGGATTGTATCCAACAATTTAGATCTTCATCCTGATAGAATTTCTTAGTTTTTCCTAAAGCTTGCATGGCAAAGAATTCACTAAACTTTAGTAAACCACTTCCAATTAACCCAATCACAACTATACTATCTCAATGCAATGTTTAGAAACGTTACCACGTATATAATGAACATCACACACACACATTATCCATAAAATCATCATTGAATGGCTTCTTAAAGATTCCAAATGCATTCTATCACCTTAACACATAAAGGTGAGATAATCTAGTTATAAAACAAATTATGGTCTATAGATTGCATTTCATCTTTATTGGCTTTTACACAATCAAGCCAATTAAGGATTTTCAATAGCCTTCCAATAGGTTCAAAGCCTCTTACTCATGCTATATGATAAGAGTCATCAACAATCTTTAGAAAGTGTGTCTCTCAAGTTTGTAAGTGAACCATCATGCCTTTTTTAGTTAATTGTAAATTTACAAATTATGCTATGCATGAAGTTTAAATGTAAATCTAACTTGTCCTTTTAGGAATTTGTTCACTTTGAACTTGCTAGTTCAATCATACTCATACTACTTTTCTTAAAGATTTACATCTCTTAGAAAACATTCTTGCAAGCTTCAAACACCACGTTGAGGAAATATTATAGGAGTAGTACCCTTTAGGTTTCCAATGGGTAGTTCACAAATAGGCTTAAATTTGTTTTTGCTTGTGCCAATCTAAAATCAATATAATGACATAGATTATCAATCTTATGTAAATATGTGATTCATATTTTACTTTTGAAAATCAACTAAAAGACACATTAGGCTTTAGCTTATCGATACTTCATATGGTGTTATTTTAATACCCTTAGTCAGAGTGGATGTAGTTAAACAGTTGCCAATAATTATGTCCTTAGGTTAGGCTTAAGGAGATCAAAATGAATTATTTTGACTATACCATGTCTAATAGGGCCTTGTTCATCCCTTTGAATACTCTATCACAATGGTGTGCTCTAGGAGGACTGAGCTGTGAGTCTATCTCACACGCTCTCAAAATTATTCGAACTAGGTTTTAATATACGTGATTTCTTGGTTAAACAAAAAACATTAATATTATAACCTATTAATTTCTCTATATTCTAAAAGTCCTTGACTCAAGGTCCATGGATCTAATCTCATTAGTCTTGATAAGTGAAATCCATCCCTGAGAGTAATCGAGATATGTACCTATTTCCAACTAGCATGCTTTTGGACTTATATACACTCTCACTATGTTTTGGGCACATCATGCTAGTTGCTCATTCAACAACTTCGTGAATAAGCACATACGCCTAAGGCCTTATGCATACTCATACTGCATCTTAGGCTTACTAGAATATTGCCACTTCTACAAGTTTTTTGAATAGCTTCTACATAATTTCACCAAGTATACAAAGAACTCACACGGTCAAATGATTATCAATTGACTGATCCTAAGATTTATCTATAGATAGCTTGGGCATATGCTTCTTGTTAACTTGAATTAAATAACTTTTAGATATAGACTAAATCAAGCATCTCATGCTTATCCATTTTTGTATTTATGTTATAGATGAAATTCATTTTGATATACTCAAGGATGAATTATTCCAAACATTTTATTTAAGGAATAACAATTCATAGATATTCAATTCTATTCATTATCAATGAAAAAAATTATTAGTCAATAGAGGCAGTTATTGAACATGCTAACTTGCATGATGAAATTTCAAAACTTAATATTAACCCTAAAAGATATCCTATGCATGGTATGATTGACATAAATTCAATTGAAACATTCCATAGATGATTATATGTTTAAAAATCTTAATAAAAGAAATCCTAGCATCTAAGATTAGAGAATTACCAATTGATGCTTACCTTTCCCTTTGATGTGGTATTCCCGTATAAATCAGACAATACTCCATTAACACAAGACTCCAAACAAGGATGACGTTTATGATTAGTCCACATGGACCCCATCGACTAAAACCTCACGTATAGGAAGATTTTGTTAGTTAACAAGTAATTGCAAGATCGCTCGTACACCAACCTAAAAATATAACTAAGAAGAATCTTTCCAAAATAGATATAATCTTTAAAAAGAATTCTTACAAAAGTAGAGAAACTCATATAAGATCTCGCAAACACTAATGAAGAAAAGAAGTCAAAACTCAGAAGGAAAGGCTAAGCTAAAGTGAGTGAAATGGTGGGGAGAAGGAGGCTATTTACAGCTTAAGGGGGTGAAAAAAATGATCCCCCTTAACCGATGTGGGATCAGTGTAAAGCACTAATCCTACGTGGGCTTTATGAACCTGTATGGGCAGCTCTGTGAGAATATTGTGAAGTAGTCTTATTGTGCAAGATAAGCGAGCTTGCGAGATTCCTCACAAGCTTGCTTGTAGGCTCTCCTGCAAGCGCTGCCAAGTAATGCTTGAAGGCCCACAAGCGCTTTTAGCAGTCACGAGCCCTTGCGAGATTTCTTGAAAGGCTATTCATTGTATTATGGTTCGGTTAAACCTTTCCTCTTTCCTTCTAGGTATAGTAGTTTGATCAAAATTGGTCCATCAAAAACAAATTTGAATTTTCCTTTTATTCTCAGTATCGACCCCATCTATAAGTTCTTAATTCCATACGGTGAAGGCCCAATGTATGTGACCTCATAGGATCCTGATGTATAGAGCCGCTAGAGGTTAACCTAAACTTATCTTCCAAATTGGGAACCTTTAGGCTCAATGCTCCTGACTGATATGGAGCTTGATAACTCTAGACGATCAAATGGGATTTCTTAAAAAGGCACATGATACCCCGATACTCGGAACATCATGTGCTTGTGACTTGATCTGGTTCTGCAATAGTAACTAGTACAATACACTCCTTCTATCAGGTCATGTACCATCTAGTTTATTGAACCCAGATTAAGTGTTAGCTCATGTAATAGCCGTAGCTATCCTAGAATTAAACTTGTTCACGAAGAACACCACTAGCCTTTATGTATCGAGAATGACTAGAAACTCATTCAATCAATCTCATACTTTGATAAGAGTTATATGAGTGTGTTACTTCAACAAGAGGCCTTAAGGTACAATCCCATTAGATCACAATATTAGGAGAGATGGATCCCATGTTGACTACTTGGCTTATTAACGAATGATCATTACTATACTCTTAATCACCTGTATCTTCACATGTATGTTCCCCACAGTATGAATAAGTATGACCCAAAGTATAGAAACTCTCCCACAAGGTAACCAAAATCTTAGGTTTTAGGATACTCATATTGCTACTACAGTAAGACATGACACCAACACATGGATTTATTTATTTCTGAGTGTGTCTTACAGTGGTCTCTAATGTATTACCTGAATATATACATGTGTTAACTAAAGGTACGACCTTCAGCTCGTTAGATCAGCAACTTAGATCAAATCTAAGGAGTAAGCCACACATGATAGTCTATCTGCTTCATTGATGTCTAGTCTCAATGAAGCTTTGACTATGGATATTTAGACTTTTCATAGTAACACATGCGTACAGTTCTCACACCACATAGCTCCCAATATATCCTCACACTTTCACGATATTAAATAGTCACGGACTTTATCATATTATATCAATGAGTATATACATATACATAATAGCATATATATAATACAAGTGAAAGGCATAATTTAGAAAAGAATTCAGAAATATATAACAAATATGACTTATTATTGATAAACGATTATCTAAAACTATTTTTACATTAATGACTAATAAAGATATATCACCCTAATTGCCTCTAAGGCATACATCATGTCTAACAAACTCCCAGTTGCACTAGTGCCAATTGCCCATGTGTGTCATGCCACACTCATTAGCATGATGATCATATTTAACCCAAGTTAATGGTTTTGTTAGCCCATCCGTAAGAATATGATAAGAAGGGATGCATTTTAAGCTTATATCCTTTCTTGCTATTATCTCCTGAATGAGATGGTGTTTTATGATTACAGGTCTTTTTCTATGATGAGAACGTGGTTCCTTTACCTAAGCAATAACCCCATTTTTATCACAATAGAACTATAAAAAATATAATGCTAGACTCCACGTCAAGGTCACCAATAAATCGATTAAACCAAGTAGCTTGTTAGCTACTTCAAGAGCAACTATGTACTCTGATTCAATGGTTAAATCAACAATTATATCTTGTTTGAAACTTTTTCAAACAACTACTCCTCCATTTAACATAAACACATATCCTGACTAAGACCTGTAATCGTCTCTGTGAGAATGAAACTCACGTTAGTGTATCCCTTCACACAAAGATCACTTTCTCCATAAACCAAAAACATATCCCTTATCCTTCGTAAGTACTTGAGGATAATTTTAACAGCCATCCAGTGTTACTCACTTGGATCATATTGAAATATGCTTGTGAGACGTTCGGTCGAGTGCATACCATATCATACATGATGGATCCTATCGCCAAAGCATAAAGTATTTCATTCATGCGCAGTCTCTCCTCTTGTATTCTCAGACACTCAAATTTAGAAAGGTTAATCCTGTGAGACATTATGAGGTAACCTTTTTTGACTTATCAAGGTCAAATCTAGAAAAAACCTTGTCTATGTATGTACTTTGGGAAAGACCTATCAGCCTCTTAGATCTATCACGGTAGATCTTTATACCAAGTATAAAAGCTGCTTCACCAAGGTCATTAATGGAAAACTTGTTTAACAGCCATGACTTAGCTATCTAAAGAAAAGGGACATGGTATCCTATCACTTATATGTCATCGACATATAATGCAAGGAAAATGATTGCACTCCCACTAGCGGTTAGCACAAAACCAATTTCTCATATTATCTCGTCAAACCTAATATTCTAACTCCTTAATGCTTGCTTAAGTCCATAAATGTGACCTTAGTAACTTATATACCTTCAAGCCATCATGGGAAGTAAAACCTTCAGGTTGTATCATATATACATTCTAATTGAGGTTCCCGTTAAGGAATGCGATTTTCACATCCATCTTCCAAATCTCATAATCTTAATGAGCAACAATGGCAAGGAGTATCCTAATAGACTTTAGAATAGCTACTGGTGATAAGGTTTCATCATAATCAATGCCCTCCTTATGAGTATAACCTTTTGCAACTAGCATGGTTTATAGGTAATTACATTACCATTCATGTTAGTTTTCTTCTTGAAAACCCACTTACATCCTATGGGTCTAATCCCACTTGGAGCATTAAACAAGTTCTAGACTTGATTTTCATACATGGAGTCCTTGAGAACCCACTTACATCTCTGACTTCATGGCTATAAATCATTTGTCAAACTCTAAGACTTCCATTGCATCCTTGTAAGTCTAGGGCTCATCATCTTCCATAAGGAAGATCTTATCAAATATGATGAAATAACCGTATCTTTTAGAAATTAGTGGAGCCCGACTTGACCTATGCATTGTCAGTGTTGTAATAGGATGTTCCATGCTTACACTTTTTGTGTAACAGGTGTATGATTAATTAGTCAGTTTTCTGTTCGATCTTTTTTTAGCACTCAGCTCAAGATTTCTCCCACTAGCTTTCACAAGTATGAACTGAGCATTCCTAGAAATAAGTACCTTTTGTTCCTTGGGATCGTAAAAGGTATATCTCATAGTCTCCTTAGGTTAACCTACAAAAGACACCTGTAAGACTTAACACCCAGTTTATCTAAACTTATCCTCTTTACATAAACATGACATCTCCAAACTCTTAATTGAGAAAGAGCAAGTTTCTTACCATACCACATTTCGTATGGTGTTTGATAAACTAATTTGGAGGGCACTTTGTTTAGAATATAAACTGCACTCTCAAGTGCATAACACCAAAAGGATCTGCTAAGTTTTGCTTGGCTCATCATGGATTAAACCATGTCTAGTAAGGTTCTATTTCTCCTTTTTTACACTCCATTGTGTTGGGGTGTATAAAGAGGCGTCCATTGGGATACAATACCATTATCCCTTAGATAATTCTGAAACTCTTAGCTTAAGTATTCACTACCTCGATCAAATTGAAGGGTCTTGATACTTTTCCTAAGCTGTTTCTCCACTTTAGTTCTGAACTCTTTGAATTTCTCAAAACATTCAAACTTGTGCCTCATAAGGTACAAATAACCATATCGTGAGTAATCATCAATAAAGGTTATGAATTAGATGAAACCTTAATGTGTCTTAACACTCATTGGACCACATACATTTGAATGTATTATTTTCAAAGTACTCGTAGCATCCTAACCCATTTCTTTTAAACGTTTCTTTGTCATTTTTCGCTGTAAACATGGTTCGCATGCCCCATAGGATTCCCATTCCATTGGGCCCAAGTTACCATGTGTGTAACTTAGTTAAGTGAGTCTCATTCATATGGCCTAGATGACAATCCAACAAGTAAAAAGATTTCTCATTACCTATCTTCGATTTCTTAGCAATATTTATATTTAGAAATTTAGTTTTAATATTTAGAATGTAAATGTCGTTCGATGTTTTAATTAGGCCACACGAGCCTCACTAAAATCAAATCGAACATATGTGATATCCTTTGTGCTGACCCTTGTGAATGCAGGTTAGATGTATATTTAGGATTTTATTTTTCCGTTGGGTATTGCATATATTTTTTAAGAAATGTAATTAATAGGTTAGCGGGCGGTTGCATTTTATAATCTTTATTTTTTTGCATTTATTTTCCGCTTTTACTTACTGCTTTGTGGATGGTTTATTATTTCGCCTTATGGATGGTTTATTATTTTACCATACGTGAATCATGCATTTAAAATCAAAAAACAACCTAAGTGCGAATATGCATAACTAAGAGAATACGGTTTTCTATAGATGTAATATAATGTGATCCAATGAGAAATAAGCAATTTATCCTAAACCCGAATCTCTATGTCTTGGTGGGCTGTCCCCCGGACGTTAAACCTCACAAGACTCTAATTCCTGGAAAGAGCTAATCTAGGTGGCGACTCCACACTAAGAGACGGCAGATTTCGGTTTGAACCAATCTAAAAACATTTTCGCTCTCTCTTTTAACCTTTTTTTCGGGTCCCTGACTCGGTGCATCTTTCTCAAACACCCTGGTGGACCGCACCTCTTATTCCACGTGATCTCGGACCACAACTCCGTGTCGCCCGCTTATAGTGGTGACTCTGATGGGGATTTTTTTCTAAAAACCTGTTTTTTCAAGGGTTTTAGATTTTGAATAAGTGCTGAAAATTATTGATCACATTATTCCATTTTCTCTTAATTATGACATATTCATAAATACCGAATTGCAATAGAGGGGATTAGCCCATAAGTCTAAGGTACCCCTATTACTGTAAAGCTTTCTCTTGTACTAATTTGCCTCCTTGAGAAAAGATAGTATTTGAGCTAGTGGAGCACTTGTTGCCATATCACATGTACCCCCCTTGTTAGAGGCTTGGAGTATATTTTAGTGCAATAAGAACCATCTACATCAGTAACCCATTTACAAACCTCATGTAAATAAACCATAGGCATTTTCCCTAGGGTGTTACCCAATACGTGATCATGCATTATATTTTCTAGCAGGTGCGCTCCTTAGTATCTTCATGGTACTAAGATGAACCAAACATAGGATAGAGACCAGCCAAAAACCCTAAACATGGGAGTTATATGGTTGGAAGTTTGGACGTTGCATGTTATGTGCTACGTGTTTACCACTTTATCACTGTACTAATGTCATACTAACCATGAATTTTTGTTCAGACACATGAATGCACACGCTTATCATCATACCAAATCGGTGTCACATACACTTATGATTAGATAACGCACAAGATTGTGTTAGCCTAGCATAAAACCACTTGGAAACATCACTTACCCCTTTTTAGCGAGATGTCAACTTGACATCCTGCTATTAGCCAGTACATGGAAAACATATCTTTCTACATGATGTCCACTTGACATCCTACGCCCAGCCCATAAGGGTAATAATATATCCTACACATCATCTTTGAGATGTTTACTCGACATCAAACTCATAGCCTTTCCAGGGCAATTACACACATCAAAAGCCCAAATGGGGCAAATACCTACCCTAAACAATTTTTCCCACATTAAAGGATATCCCAGTTAATGTCCTAACCTAAGCCCACATGAGGAAAACTTACTTCAAAAGTCTTACCTTACCAAGGTATACGCCTCATACTTGAATCATTCGCCCACACGAGGTAATAATTCACGTATCACCACATACCCTCAAATAGTGATGACCACATAGGTATCTAAAACTCCGCTCTAATTGGGTAAAATAACCAAATAATTCATTAGGTAACTACATACGGTAGTTGTTTTAATTTTATTAGGGTATGTCACACCGCTTACCCGAAACAATTTTAACCTCCTCATTCCATGAGACCTAGTCATAGTACAAAACCTCAAACCATTGACCTATTACCACACAGGTAGCTCAGTCAACTCACTTACACCACTCATATTTTGAAGTCACACCGACATTGTACAAATCTCAAATCCAACCCCCGTAGTTGGATTTTCATTTCCACATGTTTTCATTTTTACCTAACGACTAGCCTGTTTGTTTCAAATGGATTGACATACATGTTATTTCACATCAGGGCATGCTAACCCCTTGTGAATGTAGCCACAACATTAAAAAAATCTCATGCATTACCCGCATTATGAATCATATCACAAATTTTACATGCACTGTCTAATATTCTGCTCATATATCAAAGGGGCTTGGAAAAGGCCTGCTTATCGCCTGCTCCATGTTTCCCCAATTGTGGCCAATCAAGAGGGGGTTCCATACACTGACTTAATTGAGGACTCAGGTTCAGACTCAGATTCGGTTCAACGCACATCTATCATGGCTAATCCATAAGAAGGGGGTATGGGAGAGGATCACCCCGTCCTTAAGGGATAAAAATATCAACAGCCACCGGTGAGTGCTGAGATTGTAGTTGTTTTGAATGCCTTTGCCAACAGTGAATAGCTAGCATCGCTAATTCGCCAACACATCGGGAGGACCCAAAATGCAGTGTCCAGCTTAGAGGTCACCCTTAACAATGGCAATCCAACTAGATGGCCTGAGGTAGGAGGACCTCCCACCTCACACATGATGCCCCTACCTCTTACTACCTATTACCAGTTCGGGGTAGGACAAAGTCATCCTATCCAGCTAGCATTCACACCAAAGCTTTTCTACCAAGGAATGACCCAACACCCTATTCCTAACTGGAGTACGTTGGTCGCCTCACAATTCTAGGCACCTCAACTACCCCATTTCATGGCATATCCCCAGGGGTAATATGGCTCTTATCCAAGCACAAGGAACACCATCCTCCAACAATCTGGCATGACGGAACTATATTAACAGTTCTTGGCTATTCACAGTGGCCACAAAAGGAACACGCACCTACACAATTGATAATCGGGGATGAAAACAACTTACCTTCAAACTTCGTAATGCTGTAGTTTGAGAAGTACGTAGGATCTGGCAACCCGGGTGATCACTTGACGCATTATCAGACAGTGATGAGAGCATTAACGGTTAGTGATAGAATGATGGCTAAGCTCTTCGTCATCACCTTGGGCCACCCAGTCAATGAATGGTACAGCCACCTTCTGCTAGACATAGCCACTGATTGGAACAGCCTTGCTCAGGCTATGCTGGGGCATTATGGTTTCGATTCTTAGATGGAAACCACAATGCAACATCTGGAGGCTATAAGGCAAAGGTAGGGTGAGAGCTTCAAATCCTACTATGCATGTTGGATGGCCACACAGGTCAAGCTTAAGGCTCGCTTAACTCTACCAGAGATGATAACCAAGCTTCTGGACGGTGCACTACCATTATACAGGAACAAGTTTGATCAGACATCTTCTCGAGCTATCAAGAAGTGTTTGAGAAGGCAGAGCGGATGGAGCACTTCAAATCCATAGACACCTATGAATGATGATGTAATAAATTAGCATTTAGCTACGTTGCCTACGAAGCTTCTTTTGAATTATTTTTGAATTAATTGAACATTATTTATTTGCTTGATATTTTATCAATGACATCACGCATTCTCATAAGCATACACGTAATGTTTTTAGCACATGTAACCGAAGGAGGTAATGATTATCTCAATGGTAAAAGAAAGAAATAGCCTCATTTATCAACAAAAGAATGAAATGATTGCCGACTACAACAGGGATGCCACAGAAAGAAATGGTCGACCCACCTACAAGGGGCACCAAGTAGCTAAGGGATTCCGAAGAAAGAAATGGAAAACCCTATGAAGACACAACGCTAGAAAGGAAGGCCTATATCATCACTAACTGGGAACAAGAAGTCACCAACTAAACCGTTCATGTATTCTCTCTATCCCTAAGCTCATTTTGAGTGATCATTCTAGTTATACAACCAACAATGATCACACGAGGGGCAACTGTGAGAACGGGATTTTGTACCAGCTCGCATCTTCAATGATGATGGCTTTTCGAGATATTTATCCTCGAATCACACAATTTTTGGCCGTCCGATGATTTTCAAAAGGGAGTCTTCCTCGTCGCTGAATTAAAAAGGACATTTTCAATAAAATTATTTAATTTTATTCTTTTTTAATTAAAAAATATGAAAATTCACAAAAAATTTTGAAAACATTATGAAAAACTGGATCTGGAGGCCTGCATCGCCAAAGGTGGGCGGGGCAAACCTTGCCAAAAGGCTTCGGTGAGGCAAGCCTTGCCAAAATCCTTGGTGAGGCTGCCTTGCCAAGCTTTGGTGAGGCATGTGCCTCGCCAAAGCCTTTGGTGAGCTCGCAAAAGTCTTGGCGAGGGGTGTCGCTAGATTTTCTCCAACGAGACCCCTCGCCGAAAAAACTTACCTTTTTTTGGATTTTCGGGATTTTCCCTACAAATAGTCGGGTCTTTTTCGATAATCTAGGGCTCGAAATTTTAGATAAAAAGTTAGATTTTCAGAGAAAAAGACAACGAGAAAAATACCAAAAATATTTTCTTTCAATTTCTATTGAATAATTTAGATCTAAAACACATTTGGATCCCAAATCTTAATTATTTTCAAATCATTCTTCTTCCTACATTTCTTAAAAGTCCTTAGATATTCTCGGGTCAAACAAATTTAGAACCCGAGTCTGATTATCTTTCAGATAAATATTTTCTTCAAAGATATTCGGATCCAAAAGATGTTTGGATTCTAAATTTTAATTGTTTTCAAATCTTTTTTTTCATCTACCTTTTCTTTAAATATCCTCAGATATTCTCGGGTCTAAAACAAATTTAGAACCTGAGTCTGATTATCTTTTTGGATAAATAAACAAGTATTTTCCAATTAAACTATAATTAAACCAAAACGAATGAGGAACCCTCCCGGGGATCAAACGGATACACCAACGTGGATTCACACAGAAAGGGTAAACCTTTGAGTTCCTAGAACTGCGGATTCCACGCTCATTGTTTGCTTCATCTTCTTCTAATTTTTATTTGTGGACCTAGGAATTATTTTATTCCTTATTATTGTAAATGTTGTAATAATTCTCTTCATCTCAATTTTCTATTTTATTTATTTAGTAAAGATATGTATTAGAATACCCCCACGAAGGGAATAAAA
>CATIWQ010442977.1:0-10451 GCA_949673415.1 Euphorbia schlechtendalii
CTATATCTACTCAACTTTTCATTCTAATCTTCCTACCCAAAAATATAAATTCTACTTTTATTTCCTTATTTTTATCTTTCCCTTCTATATCTTTAGACCTGGTTCCTTCCCTGTGGGTTCGATATCTTTTAAAACTACATCATAACTGTATACTTGCAGTTATTATCATTTTTCTATGTGATAAGAGTTATTGACAACACCTACATTTATTTGTGAACAAGTTTTTGGCGTAGTGAATAGCCAATAGTTCATGAGATTTTGGAACCATTATTGATTAAACTTATCAGTAGAAAAGTGACGAACAGGTATTTATAGGCTTTTGATGATTTCCCAAATCGTGGTAGTTGGATGATTTGAAATGGGATTGTGATCCCTAAAATCAAGAAGGAATTAGTCCAAGCTTTATCCACCCTGCATTTGTAGGGATTTGGTGGTTACTTGTTTGACTTCTGCCAGCTTAGTGGATGTCGTCTCAACATTGAGGCGGAATGTTGCGACGTGTGAGCTCAAATACGAGGTACTTCGAGGTAGGCCTTTGCCATATCATGAGTTCTCTATTCAGAAACAAACCTTCAATGATAACTTGGGTATGCCAAAAACATATCCTCTTATGAACACAGGAAAAAGCAGCTCTAGGCTTAGAGGCTTACATTTTGTTGCAAATCCACGTCGACAAATCTGCTTGATTTCTAGGAGTGCTCCTCATTCTTTTTGGTTTGATTTTTGTGTGAAAATATGTTATTTTAATCCTAAAAATAATTAGACTCGGACTCTAAATTTGTTTTAGGTTTGAGAATATCTGAGGATTTTTGAGAAAATGATGAAAGAAATTGATTTAAAAGTAATTAAATCCGGAATCCAAATTTGTTTTAGACCTAAAAATAATCAAAGGATTTTAAAAATGAAAAATCAAAAAAGTCAGAATTATTTCGTTAGGAAAATTTTTTTTCAATGAAACATTTCTCCGTTTTGTCGAGAGAAATAGAAATATTTTTTGTAAAATTTTTCGTTCAATCTTTCTCCCTCTTTACTACTGAATATAGGAGGAATTTTCCTAATATCATTTGATGGTACCATTTTCTTTTTTTCCGTAATGCATTTGGACCATATTGTGGTACTATTCAAGTACCATTTTTTATTTGCTGTTTATATTTATTTCTTTCCTTTTTTATTATTCCTTTTCCATTTCATTTATTTCCTTTCTTTTTTGTATTCTTTTTCCTTTTTCATTTTGTTTTTTAATTTTTCCTTTTATATAGAAGACAAGGTAATAATAAAACCTACTTCTAGTCAGAAGTTAAACTTTCTGTTTGATAATACTCAAGATAAATTAATAGAAGAAATTACTAAGAAATTTGCTGAACTTTCTGTGGATAAGAAGTAAAAGCAAAAGCAAATTGCTCCTTTAACAAAGGAAATCGATGAAACTAATAATAGTTCTGAAATAAGTACTGAAAGCTCTAATATGAGTTATTCAGAAATAGAAAATTTACAATCCTTATTTCAAAATATGAATTTAGAAGATACTAGTAAAACTAGTAATCAGATAAATAAAATTTATCATTCTAAAGAAGGTTCTGAAAAACCTTATTATCCTAGACCATCCCCTGTTAATTTACAGTACGAGGAATTTAGACCCTCAACTTTATCTTTCGATGGTAAATCCATTGAAGAATGGAATGTAGATGGCATGTCTGAATATCAAATTAAAAATGTTATTCAGTATATGCTAATGCATGACTCTGCTTCTAGGATCCATGGTAATAGTGACAAAGTTATCGCTGAAGCCATTATCGTGGGCTTTACTGGCCAACTAAAGGGTTGGTGGGATTTCTGTTTAAATGTAGTAGCTAAGAATAATATTCTTAACGTTGTTAAGGTTGAAGGAAATCAACCTATTCCTGATTCTGTTAATGTGTTAATATACACCTTGATTTTACATTTTTTAGGATCATCTTCCTTATTCTTTGAGCAAACTACAGAGCAGCTTATGAATCTGCGCTGTAGAGATCTCTCTAAATTTAAATGGTACAAAGATGTATTCTTCAGTGCCATTTACACTAGATATTATTGCAATCAGGATTTTTGGAAAGAGAAATTCATTTCTGGACTTCCTAGGTTATTTGCTAACAGAGTCAAAGAGAGAATTAGGAATTAATTTAAGAACCATTCCTTATAGCAACCTTACTTATGGAGAAATTCCTACTGAAATTATCTCAGAAGGAATGTTGTTATGTAATGAATTAAAAATTCATAAATAGATGAAATCTGAAAAGATGTCAGGAAAAAGAATCATTGGCACTTTCTGTGAACAATTAGGGTATAATCTTATTAAGAAATCTAAAAGATCTATTCATAAAAGCAAAATGTTTTTAAAGAATGATCATAAAATTGATCAGAAATCTTTTAAAGCTCCTAAAAAGAGGACCTTTCAAGAAATCTTTAAAAGATAAATCCCCTAAAGGGACAACTAAAACCATTGTCTGTTATAGATGTGGTAAGACAGGACATTAGTCAAATAAATGTCGTGTTAAGCAACAAATTAGGTCCTTATCTATTGATGAAAGTCTAAAAGACTCCTTGGAAAAAATTATGCTTATAGCAACTATTTCTGAAAAGGAAGACTTTATTATAGAAAATATAGATGATAAAACTTCTGAATCAAATTCAGACAATTCAAATTGTGATGGTCATTGCGACTACTACAAATCTCTTTGTTCATTAAATGGACTTATGGTTCTTACTAAAAGTGAGGACTCTCTTCTAACCTTAATTGAACAAATTGAAGATCCTTCTGAAAGAAGATCACATTTAGACCACTATTTAGAATTGATTAAAAATCAACAGTCAAGTCAAGCCAGTACTTCTATATCTACTAGAGTAGAGAAAAAACTAGAAGAAAAAACTGTAGCCTATGATTTAAAAGAAATTCTTGGTAGGTTTAAAACCACTAAAGGAAAAGAACCTACCATTAATGATTTAAAACTGAGATTAATAATCTCAAACGAGAACCAAAAGATCTTAAAGATCGTGTTTTAATTTTAGAATCTACTAAAGAAGATAATGATTCAGAAAATGAAACTTCTGAAGAAATTCTACAAAAATTAGAAGATTCTATAACTATAGAAAATTTAAGTCTTCCCACTTCTGAAACTAAAAGTTTCAAATATATTGAATTAATCAATAAAGTTAAACAAAGATTACTCTTGTCATCAACAAAGAATTTGTTTTCTCTACCATTGCTCTAATAGACTCTGGTGCTGATTTGAATTGTATCAATAAAGGACTTATTCCTTCAAAATATTTCACTAAAACCCTTGAAGAATTACACACTGCTAATGGTGAAAAACTAGCAGTCAATTTTAAGTTAAACAATGCAGCAATCTGTAATAAAGGTTTATGTTTAGAAATATCGTTGATAATGGTTAAAAATTTAAATTAGACTGTTATTTTAGGAAATCCTTTCCTTTATAGTCTATTTTCTATTAAAGAAATCTCTGAAAGAGGTATTAGTACTGAAATTTCAGGAAAAGAGATCATCTTTAAATTTTTATCTCAACCTAAAGCTAAAAGCATGAATATTCTTAAAAAGAATATTTTTAACAAAGAAAAATTTGTCAATTCCTTAAAAGAGGAAGTTAACTTCAAAGTTTTAAAAACTAAATTAAAAAACCCTATTTTACAAAAACAAATCATAGACTTATAGCAATTAATGGAAAAGGAAATATGTTCTAATATTCTAACTACGTTTTGGGATAGAAAGAAGCATATTGTTTCTTTACCATATGAGCCAGATTTTAATGAACAGTTTATTCCAACCAAAGCTAGGCCTATTGTTATATCCCCTAGACATCTTGATATCTGTAAAACAGGGATCGAAGATCTTTTGAAAAAAGGTCTTATTAGGAAAAGCTCTAGTCCTTGGAGCTGTCATGCTTTCTACGTTGAAAACGCAGCTGAACTGGAAAGAGGAGTTCCTAGGTTAGTTATTAATTACAAGCCCCTTAATAAGGTGCTTAGATGGATAAGATATCCTCTTCCAAATAAAAAAGATCTATTAAATAGACTTTTTGAAGTCAAAATATTTTTAAAGTTTGATATGAAATATGGTTTTTGGCAAATTTAGATTGACGAAAAGGATAAGTAAAAAACTACTTTTATTGTTCCTTTCAGTCACTATGAATGGAATGTCATGCCTTTTGGGCTTAAAATGCCCCTTCTGAATATCAAAAAATTATGAATGAAATTTTTAATGTCTATTCATCTTTTTCTATCATTTATATTGATGACGTACGCATATTCTCAAAGAATATTGAGCAGCATTTTAAACATTTAAACATTTTCTTAAACATTGCTAAAAGAAATGGTTTAGTTATTTCAGCTAGAAAGATAAAACTCTTTCAAACTAATATTAGATTTCTAGGGCATACCACTGAAAATCGTACATGTATTCCTATTAGTAGAGCTATTGAATTTGCAGATAAATTTCCTGATGAAATCAGAGATAAAAAAACAATTGCAAAGATTTTTAGGTAGTCTAAACTATGTAGCAGAATTTCATAAAGATTTAGCTCTTGATGCAAAACCTTTATTTGAAAGGTTAAGGAAAAATTTTCCTGAATGGACTGAAAGTCATACTTTAGCTGTTAAGCGGATAAAATCTCGCGTAAAGGTTATACCTTGTTTAGCTATTCCCCATCTTGAAGCTTTCAAAATTGTTGAAACGTATGCTTCAGATTTAGGTTATGGTGGAATCCTTAAGCAAAGGATCAATGAAATTGAATCCTTAGTTAGATTCACAAGTGGGGTGTGGGTAGGAGCTTGTAAAAACTACTCCACGATTAAAAAAGAAATGCTTTCTATCGTTCTTTGCATTCAAAAGTTTGAATCTGATTTAATAAATCAGAAATTTTTACTAAGAATAGATTGCAAGAGTGCAAAAGAAATTTTAGTTAAAGGATGTTAAAAACATCGCCTCTAAACAAATTTTTGCTAGATGGCAGGCCATATTATCTGTGTTTGATTTCGATATAGAATTTATTAACGGAGATAAAAACTTCATTCCAGATTTTCTAACCCATGAATTTATTACAGGAAATGAGTTCAAATGCTAACAATTTAAACTTAAACAAGTTCATCGGCCAAAGCAGCCAATCTAAAAGATCTGCCCTATAAAGACATCAAAAGATTTCTGTAAAATCAGCTAAAAGGCAAACCATAGACAATCTTTCTGCTGAAAGCAAAACAGATGCGTATGATCAAGATGCCTACCAATTGGAATTAGAACCAGATTCCTTAAAGGAAGAAATTTTCCCCTTCGTTCCAATTACTTTTCAAAGAATTTGTCCTATTGAAAATAGGTATGCTAATTTGAAAATTAATGATTTAGCAATATTTTATACAAGGAACCACACTGTAGTTCCTTATCTTCCAAGAGACTTTGGTTTTTACCTTACTCTCTTAGAAGAAACAGGTTCAATAAAATTTGAACCAATGTCTCGGAGACTCTGAATGGGCATTTGCAAAATTTACAATACTAAAAGTATTGTCCCCTGAAGAATGGGATAGAGATTTGTTTACTCTTAAAAAGGGTAAAGAAATAGCTTATAGCTATTTTCACTATGTAGACGCTTAGCAACAGGCTCTTCTCTACAACAATAGTTTACGAAGATTCAATTGGTTTCTGCAGTTTCAATTAGTAAAACCAATTGATTCGTTTCCTAATTGGTTCCATAATTGGTTCCAAAATTGGGGTATTTTCCCAGTTATTCTTCCTAAAAATGTTAGAGAAATTTTCAATCAATTTTGTGAAGAAAATAGTAGCTGTAATACAGCTAGACTTCTTTTCACAGTCTTTTACAAAGTCCCTTGGATCTTAAGATGGGACTACACCATTTCTTATAGAAATGAGTCTGATTATTTTCAAGCCCCTCACAATGAAATTGCTATCCCTTGGCTCACCAGAAGAATTTCCATGAAATGATGGGAAAAATTTGAGTTCTTTGAAAAACCCTCTATCTATTCTTTTGAAGGATTAATTTCCCTAAAAAAACCTATAGGCCTCAGTAAAGTAACACTTCCCGCCCCTTTACCAGACTTCTTTGAAAACCTCTTATCTCAATCTCAAATGACTAAGGAAGAGTTAAAAGCTCAAATGATTGAATTCCTTAAAACAAAGGCTAAAATACCTTCAGCTCTTTCCCAACAATCCAAAGGAATTGTTATCCTAGAGAATCCTAAAAGGAAAAATGAAGAACCTACTCAAATGTATTCTTCCCCAAGCAAGAAGAAAAAATCTGAGGCTTCTTCTTCTGAAGGAAAATCTATAGCTGAAAGCAAGGAAAAGATCGAAGATATCAACCCCTTTAATTGGCTCTATCAAGATGCTCAAAGCCCTCCTGATGGAATCATAAATATTGATGATATACCCATAGAAGACTTCAATATTGCACTCTCCACTCCTCACAACCAGATTAAATCAGGTCAACCAACTGGTTCAACCAAAGTCAACCAGCTCAACCATCCGAGTCAACCAGTTAAACAGGTCATTTTAGCTAAATAAGGCGAAAAACTGTCTAAGTTTCAGCATTCAAAATTTTCAGAAATCTTAGAGAGAGAAAGAAGAGAGAGACGCTCTCAACTTCCGGCCTCCATCTCCGACCTTCATTTCCGACCACCGCCTCCGGTCACTTTTCGACCACCATCTCCACCACCTCCGGTCACTTTCCGGCCATCATCTCCGGTTACTTTTTCGATCCCGGTTATTTTTTCAATCACTTTTCCAGCCTTCTGTAAACATCTAAAAGATGTAAGTTTTATTTTCTTTTTATATGTTTTAATTTTGTAAATTGTAATATATTTATATATAAATGTTATAATTTGTTCATATTATAGTTTTATTTATGTTATTTATAGTTATTTATGTTTTGCTTATTTTAGTTATTTATTGTTCTTCATATCGATCTGCCAAAGCTGGTATCAGAGCCATTAGTAAGAGAGTAAAATGCTATAGTAACTGAATAATCTTAAAAGATTTATGTTAAAATTTTAGACCTAGTATAAAATACCAATATTAAAGTTTCGTTTCATAGGATAAAATCATATTTAGTAATTCTTTCTTATTATTTTTAGTATTATTGCTTTATGAATATCATTATTAATATTTGTTTACTATTTGAATATTATTTGAAAATCATTTTAAAATATTTTTTCAGTACTTGTGAAACCCAAGTTGCGTTGCTGTAAGCCGTTTAGCCGTTGCAAGGCGTTGAGGCAATATTACTAGTGTAAATCGTTGACAGTGATCAAGTTATGGAGAAATTTTTTGAAAGATTTTCTGGTAGTAGTTCAAGTAGTAGAAAAAATATTAATAAGGGTAAAAATAAACAAATATTACTTATAAATAATATAGATAATGAATTGCATAACTAGAAATTACCTCCTCTAGATGCTAAAAGCATCGATAAAACTAATAATAATTTTTTGTTTAAATTAGAATATATTATTAAGAATGTTGAACAGTCTATATCTATAGACAATAATTTATTATTACCTTGTCTTCTCCCCCCTCTTTTAGAGCAGGTTTTGAATCGTATTTTCAATACGATTTAACTGTTCTGCAATGGTATGGAGGCTAAGGTTAGTGAAATTAGACTGTTTTACCATAGAATCTGATTCTGCAATAAAAGGGCTAATCTCTACTTTAACCTCAGGCTCTATCTCATAGGAGGTTGCAGCTAATGGAGGATGAATACTTTTAACAATTTCACCCTTTAGAGTGATAAAAGCTTTATAAGAAGACTCTAAAATTTCTAAATATTGTGGATTATCTAATTTTGGGAATTTTATTCCTTTAATCTTACAAATGGATATCATAAAATCAAGAAAGTCTTTAAGACTACCCTCTTGTGATTGGTACCAATTAAACTTCTTTGTTCATTTATTTCTTTCTCTTTTCAGAGAAAGTGATAAAAAACCATTTTTCAAAAGAATTTAATTCTTTTGTTAGAGTAAAAATAGAGTGATAGCCCATATCGGACACAGTATGGCTATTTGGTTTTTCATAAACTAGTTACTCTATTAGTAACAGGAAGTGAGGAAGTTGAAGGTCTTGAAGACATTATACTAGGAGTTCTAGATACCCTAGTAAAAGACATTCCTGAAGAAGAATCTTTTGTGAATTTTAAAATGACACTACCATCTGATTCCTCAAGGACATAATCTAAATTTGAACTTTCTTCCTTTTTTAAAGGAATAGCATCATCAATTTTCCATGATTCAGGAAAGTTTAACTGTTCCCATGGAATAGGTTTAAGGACTACTAAATTTCCCTTTGTCAAATCCGTTAAGAATAAGGTGGTTAGACCTTTAGGTGCTTTTAGCAACTTGCTTGCATCATCCCTTATATTAGGGACAGTACTATTCATTACTTTGTAATGAATTCTATAAACTAAGATCAAATTTTTTTATCCAGGTTTCATATCAAAACCTTCTATTTTGATATCTAAAGAAGTAGTATCTAATATATGTGGATAATCTAGAGGAACTGTTAGATTTGGATAACAGCTAAAGTAGATTAGTCCATCTGTTAAGGAGGATTCAAATGCTCCTAATAGAGAATCTGAGAAATTATTATTTCTTTTGTCTCTTAGACAAACTAGTGCTGTTATTGGCAAACCTATTCTTGTTACTGGTTTAACCGTAACTTGTATCATTCCTATATGAATAAAAGAGAATAACTCTTTATGCTTGTCTATAAGACTTGCAGATAATAAGTTAAAGGATAATAAATTGTTATCTATAGATATAGACTGTTCAACAGTTTTAATAATATAATCTGATTTAAACAAAAAATTATTGTTAATTTTATAGATGCTTTTAGCATCTAGAGGAGGTAATTTCCAGTTATGCAATTCATTATCTATATTATTTATAAGTAATATTTCTTTATTTTTACCCTTATTAATATTTTTTCTACTACTTGCACTACCACTAGAAAATCTTTCCAAAAATTTCTCCATAACTTGATCACTGTCAATGATTTACGTGAGTAATATTGCCTCAACGCCTTACAACGGCTAAATAGCTTAAAGCGATGCGACTTGGGTTTCACAAGTACTGAAAAAAAATCTTTTAAAATGATTTTCAAATAATATTCAAATAGTAAACAAATATTAATAATGATATTGATAAAGAGATAATACTAAAAATAATAAGAAAGAATTACTAAATAGGATTTTATCCTATGAAATGAAACTTTAATATTGGTATTTTATACAAGATCTAAAATTTTAATATAAATCTTTTAAGATTATTCAGTTACTATAGCATTTTACGCTCTTTCTAATGACTCTGATACCAGCTTTGGTGGATTGATATGAAGAACAATAAATAACTAAAATAAGCATAACATAAATAACTAAAAAGCTTTATAACTGGTGAGCCAAGGGATAGAAATTTCATTGTGAGGGGCTTGACAATAATCAGACTCTTTTCTATAAGAAATGGTGTAGTCCCATCTTAAGATCCAAGAGACTTTGTAAAAGACTGTGAAAAAAAGTCTAGCTGTATTACAGCTACTATTTTCTTCACAAAATTGATTGAAAATTTCTCTAACCCTTTTAGGAAGAATAATTGGGAAAAGACCCCAATTTTGGAACCAATTATGGAACCAATTAGGAAACAAATTAATTGGTTTTACTAATTGAAACTGCAGAAACCAACTGAATCTTCGCAAACTATTGTTGTAGAGAAGAGCCTGTTGCCAAGCGTCTACATAGTCAAAATAGCTATAAGCTATTTCTTTACCCTTTTTAAGAGTAAACAAATCTCTATCCCATTCTTCAGGGGACAATACTTTTAGTATTGTAAATTTTGCAAATGCCCATTCAGAGTTACTCCGAGACATTGGTTCAAATTTTATTGAACTTGTTTCTTCTAAGAGAGTAAGGTAAAAACTAAAGTCTCTTGGAAGATAAGGAACTACAGTGTGGTTCCTTGTATAAAATATTGCTAAATCATTAATTTCCAAATTAGCATTCATAATTTCAACAGGACAAATTCTTTGAAAA
The DNA here is from genome assembly GCA_949673415.1 of Euphorbia schlechtendalii. NCBI lineage: Eukaryota > Viridiplantae > Streptophyta > Magnoliopsida > Malpighiales > Euphorbiaceae > Euphorbia > Euphorbia schlechtendalii. The sequence continues at coordinate 10,071 of CATIWQ010442977.1, forward strand.
GTAATTGGAATGAAGGGGAAAGTTTCTTCCTTTAAGGAATCTGGTTCTAATGCCAATTGGTAGGCATCTTGATCATACGCATCTTTTCTGCTTTCAGTAGAATGATTGTCTATGGTTTGCCTTTTAGCTGATTTTGCAGAAATCTTTTGATGTCTTTGTGGGGAAGATCTTTCAGATTGGCTGCTTTGGCCGATGAACTTTTTTAAGTTTAAATGGTTACCCTTTGAACTCATTTTCTGCAATAAATTCACGGGTTAGAAAATCTGGAAGGGAGTTTTTATCTCCGTGATATATATATATATATATATATATATATATATATATATATATATATATATATATATATATATATATATATATATATATATATATATATATATA
>CATIWQ010442997.1:0-13172 GCA_949673415.1 Euphorbia schlechtendalii
AATAATAATAAAAAGAAGAACAATGATAAAAATATTAATATAGAAAAATAATTATTATTTAATGTAGTTAATATTGATTATAAATATAGTAAAAATAATTTTAAAATAGTGATAATTACTAGTGTTATTGATATAATAATATTGTTAATGTAATTATAATATAATAGTATTTTAATTTATAATCACAGTATTAATTAATTAGATAATGTGATATGGGATAATAAAAATAAAAATATTTATTAATTAAAAAAACTATTACGTTTTCGTAATCCATTAATAAATGATAATTTGAATCCAAACTACAAAATATTATAATAATAATTATTAGTTCATGTGTAATTGTAACAATAATTATTATTTGAATAACAAAATTTTAATTACATGAATTTAGGTATTATAACAATTTTTATTATTAATGCTATTAAAATTTTTTTATTAATTATTAAATATGGGTAGTTATTAATAATATTATTTGTAATGATTAGTATTAATAATATATTTATTTTTATATTTATTGGTTTTTACTATTAATTTAATAATTAATATATTGTTATTATTAAAGTTCAATTAAGTTCAGGTTCATTAAATTAAGTTAAATTAAGTTCAGTTCAGGTCTATTAAGTTCAGTTCAGTTTAATTAAATTTAGTTAAGTTCAGTTTAGTTCAGGTTTCAGAAGTTAAAGTGAACAAAGTCTAAGTATATAAGCCAAATTTTAATTATTTTTAAATTTTAATGTGACTAAGGTCTTGGCCTAGTGTTTGAGACAAAGTTGTAGATTCTAGACGTTTTAAGTTCAAGTCACAACCGGGACGGATTGAAAATTTTTCTTTCTATTTAATGTAAATTCAAATGAGATAATTTTTTTTAAAAAAAATATATAAGCCCAATTTTAATGAACATAACGTATATTTGAAATTTTACCAAATGCCCTTTATTCCTTTTCGGAAAATACATAGGAATATCAAGTTTTGGATAAATATTTAATATTTTACCTTTCAAGGAATAATATTGTCATTATTATACTTTTTAACATTTCATTTTTCATTCTTACATTCCATATATGTCATGTGATTCCTCCTTTCAATTTTTTTATTTTTTAATCCTATTTTTTCATTTATTTCACAAACCGTTAATTATTTCAAGATGCGACTTTAAAGTTTTTTGCATGTTTTTATGTTTCTCTTCGAAACAAGATCAATGATGATATATTTTTTTTTATTTTTATAGTTATCTTGTAATTATCTTATAGTTAATTGCATTTTGTGATTGTCTTGTAGTTACCTTATAGTTAAAACAATGTAATTTTGTTATATTGTTACCATGATTTTATTATAATTTATTTATAGTAAGTCTAATTGATATAATCATATTATATTTATGTGTTTTTAGCTTTTTTGTGTGTTTTAATTTTTTTTTTTTGTACCAAAATTATATTTTTTAATAATTTTATAGTAATCTCATAGTTATCTTATAGTTTATTTTTAGTATTAAAAAATCGCATATTATAGCTATTCTATAGTTTTTTTGTAGTTATCTTACAGTTAATTCAAATTAATGTAATTTTATTATATTTTTGTTATAGTTTACTTATAATATGTCTAATTGATATAATTGTGTCATATTTATAAGTATTGAATTATGATGTGTTTAACTATGTGGCAACTATAAAGAAACTATAAAACAAATATGTATCGATAAAAAAAGTTCGAAAAGTATGATATAATGAATCTTGTTTTGAAAGGAAATATAAAGATAAAGAAAATATTCTAAAATGACATGTTGAAAAAATAAACGGTTTAAAAGACAAATAAAAAATAAGAAAATAGAATTAAAAAAAATGATGTAAAAATGTAAATAAGAATTAGTTTAGAGGGTATAGCTTCTAAACGAATTATGAAGAATATACTTATTATGTAATATATCATTTCTTATTTCAAGTAAAATTGTTACTTTGACTCCGAAGGGCATATAAACACAACTTGACTACTGACTAGCCTCTTTTGAGGAACTATCCCTAAACAATGGCATCGAATTCCTTACTCATCTATAAAATTTCACAAATTCATCACGTACATGGTCGAAGAATTATCCAGTAATTAATTAAGAGTAGAAGTGTTAATTAATTTAAAATCGGTAATTCTAAATTGACATCAATTTGTTTGACACTCATTTACACCTTACAATCTTCACCTTTCATCATTGGGTAATTAGATTTCCACCATCAGAGGAAAACAAGATGAATGATGAAAATTTCATGATGTCTTAGTATAAAATTACTGTCAAAATATGTGCACATACCGGATAAACTTACGAGAATATATGGATTCTGCCATTTTTGCACCATGTACCGTTTAAAAGTGTATAGATGTGTTCTATGTAAATAATATCTTACATTAACTTTCCACTAAATGATCCTTTTTTTTTCTAAATGACCAAGAAAGATTTTGGGGAAAACTAAATATCCCAATTAGGTTTATATATATATATATATATATATATATATATATATATATATATATATGTTTTGTAAAAAAATTGGTAATATAAGTAGATTTCGAAGACAAAAATGTTCGAAGTAAACCCCCAATTTTCCTTTTAGTTTAATATATTAAGATAACGTTAAAAAAACATTAAACTAGATATCATAAAAAATAAAATCAACGAGGTTTAACTGATGAAGATGAGAAGATTAGAACACGATATTCATTCTCTTATTTTTTCAAAAAAAATTGTATAATTAAGTAAAGAGGTTAGACCTGCAATTGGTTGTTTTTGGTGGAAATATGCAAGACGGTGTTTCCTTCCAAATCCCGGAAGTTAAGAACTCTTTTCTTCCAGTCATTAGTCTCTTCATCAGTTCCCTTTTGAAGCATATCCAACAGTAGTTGAAAAGCTTCAAGGTTGTTACAATCAAGAGCCAAACGAAGAGCAGTTTGGCATCCAACAGTCATATCCATAATTGAATTAGGACATACACGAAGAAACCTCTGCAACAGATCTGTGTTTCCTGTCCTAACAGCAACATGCAAAGGAGTTAAACCTTCCTTTTTTTTCACACGAACAAGGCTAGGATCTGTTTCTACGAAGCAAATCACCATTTGTGTATAATTTTTTTCCATTGCGATGTGAATCGGAGACGAACCATCAAGATTTGATTTGGTAGCAAACGATGGCTTCAATCTCATGATTTCCATTGCGAATTCGGTATGTCCACCAGATGCAGCAATGTGGAGTGGAGTATCCACAAATGGCACATTATCAATAGCTGATAATATTTGGGGATCAACTCTAATTGCTGCTTACAGTCCATCAATGTTTCCCCCTCTGCTAGCATCCAATAGGAGTTCCATTAATGTTACTAAAGAGAAAAATATGAATAGTATGAATTAGAAGAAAAATATTCGTTGCTAAAGAGAAAAAAAGGTATTGTATGAAATATATATTTCAACAGCTAATGATGTTCACAAACTATATTTTCTCATATTTATAGCCATCAATGGATTGGAACTTGAAAACCCCGCTTCTTATTTTTCTTCGTAAAACATGTTTTTTACGTACATTAATAAAAAGGTATTTTTCAAACAACTTGCACTCTATACAAATACGTCGTTTTGAAGTTTGAATATTCTCGAATGGAATAAAATAAATTTGAATACTTTTCTTTTTATTTTATCTACATTCCATATTAGAAGAAAGATATTTGTTGCTAGAGAAAAAAAAAAGGTGTTGTATGAAATACATATTTCAATAGCTAATGATGTTCACAAAATATGTTTTCTCACATTTTTAGCCATCACTGGATTGCAACTCGAAAGCCCCACTTCTTATTTTTCTTCGTAAAACATGTCTTTTACGTAGGTCAATGGGTATTTTTCAAACAACTTGCACTCTATACAAATACATCGTTTTAAAGTTTAAATATTCTTGAATGAAATAAAATAAAATAGAATACCTTTTTCTTTTTATTTTATCTACATTCCATATTACAAATACGTCACTTTTAGTTTGAGTAGTCTCAAATGAAAAAAATAAAATCGAAATAAAAGTATAAGATGTCAACTATTTGACAATTGGCTTTTGATTTTTTTTTTTTTTTTTTTTTTTGTTCATTTTGTTCTCTATCTTTCGAATGATATCTACATTTGTATACTTTTGGAAACATATTTTAAGTATACTGTATACTTAGAAATTACTATGTAGCAAGTATGAAAGCAATAAAAAGTACACTAAGAAAGTTTATAACATGTTTATACATGTATAAAAATGATATAAAGCGTTAGTCTTTGCAGAGTTCGCTCATTTTATACCACAAGGTATAAAGGTAGAATAAAAGGATATAAATGTGCTTTGTGCGCTTTGTGAAGTGGTATATTAGAGGAGTAAAAGTATGTATAAAGCACACATCTTTTCAGCGTATCACAAGCTTGTATACCATACTTATAAAACGCGTGATGTATGTTTGCGGAATCCTCGCAAGCAAGGTATAAGAGTATAAAAGTGGTATAATCCTACATCTTTGTAGCTTTTGTTAACGCTTTTATTTATGCAATATAAAGAGATATAAATGTGGAATGTGGCATTATCGCTCATTTGAGGTATCCTCTAGTTGTTGGGTTTCGATCGGTTTGGCCTATACTTAATTGGTAAATGCCTCATAGCTAACTTGAGCTAGTGGACCTCCGAGACCCAAATAATTAATTATCAAATTTATTTTAATATCTAAAAAAACGGATACATTAAGATAACATAAGTGCTAATGACCATTCAAAATGTAAGCTAAATTTCCCATTTTAAATGTATCACTAATTACTTGGATGGAGGGCCCATTTCTGAGCTTTCATATGTAGAAGACTTCGGGAACAAATAGGAAGAAAATGGACTTTAATTAATTGATGTAACTAATGTCATTATCATGAGAAGTGTATAGATATTTTTACTAAGAAAAGATCATTTCTATACGTCCAGTTGATGATGTCAATTTGTAACATTTTATAAAATTCGAAATAACATAGAACCAAATATTATTCTTGGCTTTTTTTTTTTTTGTTTTCGTCAAAATTTTATAGGGAGTAAAATATAATTTTGCTACAATGAGTTGGATGGAGCGCCCATTTTTTAGCTTGCACATTTTAGCTTTCGGGGAACACATCGTCTCTCCGGGAGTTTTTCCAAAAAAAAAAAAGACTCGTTGTAAATCCAACATGTTTTTATACTTAAATCTATTTCTTTATGAATATGTTTTAATCTTTAAAGGCTTTGTTAATACTTTTCTGTCATTTCAGGATATTAAGATGATTTGGAGAAAAGTTGACTAAGATGGTCAAAATCAGTATTTCATCGAGATCCCGGTGTGCACCGAGAGTAGTAGAAAGTTCCAGTGATTTCTGCAAATTCTTGAATTTTCTAGAACGTCAAAGACAAATTTAATTGGGAGATAAGCACGTAAAAGTCAAAAAAAGAATCACCGTTCTAAGCAAAATTTGTTTCGGAGAAGTTATGATGAAAAGAAGAGTTACTTCCTTAATAAACTCTGTTTTGGGGAAAGATAAACTCAGCAATATATTATATCTCCGAGCTAAGACTAAAAAAAACCAAAAGAGGAACAAATACTGTCAAAGACGAATTAGCAACCCATCTGAGAAGAAGTTCAAATTTTAGAATCTTTAGTCTTTATTATTTTTAGTGTATTTAATTTTAATGTTCTTGTCTTTATTGCTTTCAAATTCTAGTTTAGATTTTACTGTCTTAAGCCTTGGAATATTCTTATTGTTTTCTAATTAATTCAAGTATTTTTCAAGCTTTCAATTCGTTTAAGTTTCGCAATTTGTGTACTTGTCTTTAGTTTAATCGCATGCTTTTTATTTAAAGTCTTTTTACTTTTATATGTGTTTATTTATAGTCATGTCTAGCTAAATCTTTATTGACTTGACCAAATAAGGATGAATGTCATGTTTGATTAGTGTGAAGACTTAGCCTTAATACAACAATCTGCAAGGTGACGACTTATTTGTTGATCTCGGTACTTATATTATTGAATCATCAATCTCTTCATGATCTGATCAACCATAAGGTAAGTCTTTGTGATTTATTGATATCTCTAACTTTTGCATTCGTAATTGCGCCTGTGGAAGAATAAGTGACAACAGTCTCTTTGTCATCACCGAGACTAGAGAGCGGCAATCTAACTCCAATTGGGAGTCTCACTACCCATCGGTTAGGGTTTAGGTTTTTTAATATATATTGCTATTTTCTGGTGAGTTCATTGGTGCAAAGCCGAGAGTCATGGTAGGTAAGAAGAAGGTGATTGAGGCGCAAAGCACGGTCCCCAAACAAAGTAAGGAAGAGTTGCCAACGTTGTACATGCGGAGCGCTAGTATAACTGTCATGAACATAAGTCCTGCTGCAATTTATTTCTTGTCTTATGCTCACAATGATACATGATTTTCTCTAAAATGGTTGAGTCAATCTTTTCATTATTTTTTTACCTGCTTTTATTTAGTTTTTAAGTCTCAACTCACACAAAGATTACAATCCAATCATTTTGTCTACTCATTCAACCAAGATTTACTTGTTTAAATACAATTTTTTGTGGATACGACCCCTGTTTACCACTAACTACAGTTATTTTACACGTAGAAATTGATTTTGAAGGTCTCAACACCTATCAGACTTCAAGATAAACAGAAACAAGACTAAGACAAAAGAAGAAGAAAAAGAGGGGAGGAGAAGGAGTCAAGTACTCTTTTCACTTGGATATATAATAACAACTTTATTTCAATTAGCTCTGTATAATAATAATAATAATAATAATAATAATAATAATAATAATAATGATGATGATGATGATGATGATGATAATGATAATAAAATTTATGATAAATAAGTTTAATTTACGATAAATATACTATATGAAATGTTTATGGATAAAAAATGAAAAATAACATTAAACTAAAAAACAATTTTAACACCACAACCTAGTTGTCGTGATTAATTGATAAATTGATCTTTTGCATAATAGAAGTCGAGACCATAAAAAATAATTCATGCACGAAAAGTAATTTGTAGTTAGCGGTAGATAGGGGTCAAATACATAGGGAAGGGTATTAATCAAGTAAATCTTAATTTGAATAACTAGAAAAAGTGACCCGATCATTATTCTTTATGTGAGTTGCAGGTATGAAAAGCAGATAAAACAATAAATAAAAGACTGTCTCAACCAATTCAGGAAAATCATGTATCATATTGATTATTGGACAATGGATAAATTGCACCGTGAATTAGTTTTAGTTATACTAGCACTCTGCACTATACATCGCGAACAATTATTCCTTACTTTGTATGGGGACTATGCTACGCGAATCAATCACTTTCTTATTTACCGTGACTCTCAACGTCGTGTCAAAGAGCTCCCTGAAAAATAACAATAAATTTTAGAAAAGTCTAAACCCTAATTAACAGGTAGTGAGACTCCGAACAAGCACTTGATTATTGTTCTCCAGTCTCGGTGATGACAAAGAGATTGTTGTCACTTATTCCTTCTCAGACACAATAACCGATGTAAAAGTCAGATATAAAATAAATCACAAAGACTTATAAACTTATGATTTATCTGACCACATAGAAATTGAGGATTCAATAAAATAGGTACTGAGATCAACAAATTAGTCACCTTGCGAATTTTCGTATTCAGGTTTAGTCCTCACACTAATCAAACATGACATTGACCCTTACTTGGTCAAGTCATCAAGGAATTAGCTAGACATGATTATAATTAAATGCAAATAAAAGTAAAAAGACTGAATGTAAACATGCGAATAAATTGAAAAACTTGTAAAGTAAATTGCGAAACTTGAAATTGAATTGAAGCGTTTCAAAGAATAAAAGCAATCAAAACCTAAATTACCTAAAGCAAGAGGAATTAAAGCTAAGAGAATTCGGAAAACAAACTAAACTGGAATAATTCTAACTCTAGACTAGACTGAAAACTGAACTGGACTCTGTTTCTTGTGGAATCGGTCTCTATTTATAATGGATTGACCGCATCTAGTGGCTTCTTAGTCTTTGCTTTTGATAATGTTTGTTCTTCCTTGGTCTTATCTTTTAATCTTTTACTTGGAGATAAAATTGTAGAGAGTTTTATCTTTTCCTCATATTTGAATTTGTTAAGGAAAGTAATTCTTTTTCTTGATCAAAACTTCTTAGAAATAGACTTTGCCTAAAATGATGATTATTCTTTTATGATCTTATTAGATGTGTCTTTGACAATTTGGAAGATTCTGGAATTTGCGAAAATCAACGGAACTTACTACTGCTCTTGGTGGACACGCCAAGATCTCATTGAAGCATTGATTTTGGTTGTTTTTATCAACTTTTCTCTAAATCACCTAAAAATCTTGAAATGATAAAAAACAGTAGTAACAAATTAAGTTCATATAGACTAAAACATGTTCATAAAGATATAAAATTAAGCATAAAAACATGTTGTATTTATAACATATCACTACACAACCTAACCGTGGTGTTAGACAACATGGTCGTATGAGATTACTATAACTATTAAAATGTTTTCATTTATTATTTCGTTGATATTTTACTTAGTTTCATGAATTTTAGGTACTTAGATATTTGTTGCTAGAAGAAGGCTCATTTGGTGGTTTTGAAATTTCAAGCTAAAACATGCAGACGGAGGAGGAATAATAATGGGAAGGTGAAAATAAAGAATTTGGGATTCAAATCAAATGCAATTGCATATTTCCAAAATCTCTCTCCCTGTACTTTCATTCTTAAACTTTTTTTCTGAAAAAAATTATTGTTTCATATATGAAATATGATTTTTTTAGTAAACATTGAGGACGAGAATTGTTTTGTAGTTTTCATCCCAAGCAAGATTCGCACATCCATAGAATAAAGTCAGTACAAATCAAAACTAACCAAAATGAAGCAAACCGATAAGAACATTGGTTACAAAAATTATGAACAAATAAATCAAAATAAAAATTAGGGATAGAATTCCAGCAAGTAAGTCCCGGAGATAGGTGATCATGGAGTGCTACACGAATAGATTTCATTCTTGAAAGATTTGAGTCATCTCTAGATGCATAGTATCCACTATCTTAAGATACTTCAACCAAGTTTTTCAAAAAAAAAAAAATACTTCAACAAAAAAAAACTTGAATGGATAACGTGTTGGAATCTGGAAAATTTCTGGGGTGTTTCTGAAATCGCGAAAACGATTTCATATTGAAATTTATTTGGTTAATTCACCAAACTTTCAGTCGGATAAAATCAGAAAATATGTCAAGAACTAGAATTAGATGTTTGTTGTGAAAAATACAACCGAAATTTTTTTCTGTAGTTGCCAATTTCATTTTTTGTGGAATAAATAACCACAATGTCAATAGACATATTGTTTCGGGTAGTTGTCATATTTAAAGGACTTATTTTTTCGGGTTTCAGTTGTGTCCAACTGAAACACTGTTTTGGTCCAAAAATTCATTTTCTAAAGGATGCGTATGTTCAAGAATAAAAAATTTTCGAGCTGACCTGGCAGGGGTTTTGCCCTTGGACCCTGCTAAGGGGCACTGCCCCTCGACCCCGCCAGGGGCTGCCGCCTCTCGGACTGTCGAGGGGGACTGCCTCCGGACCCCCAAATAGTAACTGTACCCGAACAAGTGTGTACTCCGCACTCTCCCGACTTATTCGATGAAATTTCACGATCGCATTGGTCAAACCATTCGATCCAATTACACTAAAATACTAACACAACGAGATCGAAGAAGCTGGACAATAACTTCCAACCCAACGATTCACCCCGCCCTTTCCCAAGGATAATTTATTGCAAAAATTGCAGCATGTAAATTCAGTACGATAAAGCTAGATCACGAAATTAAAACCCCTCCACAAGGGAATCATTTCCCTTCATAAACGAAAAAGTATACATTGTATTGCTTTCATCTAATTCACTATCATAGGTTGGCCAATATTTTATTCCAAGCCAATTCATGTGTGAAACCGTATCTGTTTCTGTTTCTTTTATTACTTCAAATGAATGTACAATTTCTCGTTTCCTATTGTTGTTCATAACGAAGATAAATGCATTAAGGGCAACACAAGAAGAAGGACCAAACAATCAAATTAATGTTACCTCATCAAAGTAAACAACTAGCTTAAAGAGAAAAATAAATATATCATGTAGAGTTCTAATTGTCACTTTTTCAAGTAGGGAAGCGATTATTATTGATAGAAATAGTCAATACATAGAGGAGTATTATTCATCCATTCACCCGAAAAAATGTGACTTGATTCCCTACAATCTCCATAGCCAAGCAATGAGCTATCTCATTTGCATCTGTAAGAACACAACTAAATTGACATGAAACTAAAGATTGAGAAAGATTGGCACTCTCTAACAAATATAGGAAAATAAGAATAACTCACATCAAAATTTGTTATAGCATAAATAGCAATTCCCAATAGTCGGATTCCACAATAATGTGAGTGAAACCTGAATCGTGTATCCAATAAAGAGCTTCTTGAATTGATAGGGCTTCTGCTTCAACAATGGAAATATGCATTGACAATTTGGCTCCAATAAATTTGTTAGTAGAATTGTTAATTACACATAAGCCTTTTTCTAGTAATGATCAAATATATGTTCCATGACTGATAAATAAGAAAACACAAATTGTTTGTAAATAATTGCCACAATTAGAAGTACAAGATTACTGTGTCGTGAAAGAATAAAGAATAATAATATCTACAAATTACACATATTGACAATAGAAATAAAAGATTTTGAACGTATATCATCCCTTCCACCCGCCTCTATAAACAACTTTCGGGTCGTACAATACCAATTGCCTTGCCAAGTGCGTTTGCACAAATAGTTTGAACTTGACGAGTGGAATGTGTCAACTTTACGTTGCTCAACTTTATTCCTTCGCATGGATATTTTGAGCTACAATCAAATTTCATGGCAACTTCTGTAGCCGACGTTCCTCGTATTCCTTCATATATGATATCACTGATTTTTATTCCGGACACCTATAATTCAAGTCAATGTATAAGAACCCTTCATTTTCATGTCCAATTAAACAACAGTATATTGTTATTCAAACTTATTATGTATGTGTACCTGAGTCGGACAATTTTGATTATGAGGACAATAATGTTGATCAATAATAATAGGATTTTGGACATTTTGCATTATAGCGTCTACGAATCGAACCCTTTGAACAAATCCAGTGCTTGGTCTAGCCCATGACTTAATTCTGAACCCGTTTGTTGACCCTACGAACACCGTTTTCTTCACGGTCACATTTTGAACTCCTTCTTCTACTTCACTCTTTGCTAGGCTACCGATGCTGCCAATTAACAAATGTTAGCAAGTGCTTGATAATACTAATCTATGCATGGTATAGATATGTTATAGGCAAGTTATCGACAAACCTAATTCCATGGCCGGGGCCACATCTAACGCCTTCAACCCACAAATCCTTTGTACCAGGACCGATCGAAATGCAGTCATCTCCAGTTTTAATAGAAGAGTTGAAAATAGCTACATTTGTTGAAAACTGAACATGGAAACCATCGGTATTTGGGCTGTTTCCATCCGCTAGAACTTTCACGTTTTCAACGTAAACATCTTTGCATCCATTGATCACAATGTGGAACATTTGGCTATTTAATGACAACAGGCCTTTGATCTTTATGTTGTTCGAATTCGTAAACGTCAGACTCTGCATTTCACAAATACCCAACACGTAAATAATAATAAACTCGAAAATAAATAATATACAACACTAAGGGAGATAATATGTACCGTTGTTCCGGAAGGGCAATTCGAGGATTTCGATTTGCAAGCCCACAAGGAAGAGCCTTTGGCATCCAATGAGCCACCCAAAATGGAAACACCGTTGACTCCTTCAAAGCTTAGCCAACTGTAGGAACTACCGAGAATTTTGTAATCTCGGGGGGCCCATAGAGTGCCATCGATGCGAACGATAATAGAAGGGGTAGAGCAGGGACCTTTGAAGACCGTTGGACCAACTAAATACCTGCCTTTAGGGACATAAATCATAGCAAAAGGTGCAGTTGAAGCACAAGCTGCAGTCCAAGCATCAACGAATGCCTTGGTTGAATCGGTCACTCCATTCGGTCTAGCTCCATATGTTAGTACATTATAACTTGTAGCACCACATGACATGCTGATATGGAAGCTAAGGAAAGTCACCAACAATACTAAGGAGAATATTAATTTTGCCATATTAACTGATTTAGAATTAATTATATAATTAATTAATGATGAGAAAAGTGAATTCTTTTTTGTGTCCGAAGTTGGATGTTTAAAATGGTTATTTATAGGTTTGATTGATTAAAGAAACAGTGTATAGTTTGGTAGATAAAGAGGAATAATTTAGAGTTTAAGAAAGTTGACTCAAAAAGGCAAAAAAGTGAAGTAAGCTGCGGTATTATATTGTGCATGTATTAATTGCTTCAATTTTAATTGACGAATTTGGTCAAAATATTGTAAGTAATTAAATTTCGCCAAAATGTTTGGCCTAAGCCACCATTTATTGATACCTTAGCTCTCAATTAAACAAATTATTTTAGTCATTATCCTTATCTAAATTTGTAAATCCATTGGACCATAACAAATTTAATATGTGTCGTCCCAGTTAATTAATACCATATTTTGGGCTGGATGTATATCCAATTATTCAAGTATATACATGTCTCTTACCTTTGTTGTTTTACTCGAACATCACTTTTCATTATTGTTTAATTTGAATTGATTCAATATTATTTCTTCTTCAATAAATCATTCATTGATGTGTATTCTGTATTATAGTTATTGTATTAAAAATGAACATGAAATCTAATTATGCACGGGTTACTTATCTGCAATTTAAAGTATTAGTACTGGATTTATTATCTCTAAAGATTTCAAGTTCGGATCATGTCCAGGGTCGGGTCATAATATATATCGGATTCCCAAAATTATTAATAGAAAGTGAAAGTAGATCTAAACAAATCGAAGAATTACAGATGCATGTACAAAAAGAACTTAATTGTGTAAATCGAAAACTCAATATTCTTATCACAGGAATTTCAAATCCTTATGGAAACCCTAATATTCTTGCAGAATTTATAGCTGGACAATTAAAGAATA
>CATIWQ010443020.1:0-43927 GCA_949673415.1 Euphorbia schlechtendalii
ATGCCTTTTTACTATCCTTAGATGACATTGTCAATAATGACATCTTTTTATCTTCATGAACATGTTGCATTCTTTTACTTTTCCTATAGTGCTTTATTCCATAAGAATAGGAAATCCATTGGGCAATTTTTTTTCTATATCCTGTTAGGATATCATTTATAGTAATATGAAGTTATTTGGTATAGTGACAACCTTAATATTCGAATGCTATAAAACTTGCAAGTTCATAAATAAAACAGTCTGATCTATATTGCCTATGCTCTACTTCTTTCCATTTCTTACCATCTCCATTTGAATAATGAAGAAAATTATATATAAGGTGATTTTGGAATCTTGTTCTATAACATATGTAGATACGATTTCATTTCTTTGTTAATTTCTTTTATTTGATTGTCACTTTGCTTTAATGGTGAAAAGTTCATAATTCTTTAATACTTGGTGTATATCTGATAATTAAATCAATAACTGTTTGGACAGTTAATTGGAATTGAGTACTCCATTACCTGATATTGTAGCAATCATAGCTGCTGTTTTAAGATTTTGATCTACTTTTTTTTGCTTTAAATCAATTTGTTCTTTAGGATTGATTTTTAATTGTGTGAAATTAAAGGGTTGATTGTGTACGTAGGAGGTTCGGTTGGCGACTTACTCTGCCTGCTGAAAGCAGACATAGGAATAGTATTCAGTTGATTCATGTATAATAATGCTAAATCCTTTTATTATTTTGTCAGGCTTCAGAATTCTGCAATCAGTTCTATAGGACATACTTCTTGACAATTGAGCAAGAAATATTTGTTGTCTTAACTAACACATTACATAAACCTGGCTTCAAATTGCATATCTTAGTCTTGCAACACTTGTTCGCACTGGTATGTGCACATCTAATCCTGAATTGACTTTCAGAAAAGAGAAACTGCAATTTACATATCTATACATGTGCCTTTTTTTCAGGTTTAGAGTGGTGCTTTGACGAAGCCTTTATGGGATGCTGCAACAGTTTCTTATTTATACCCCCAACAATGAAATGTTTGCAAGGGAGTATACCATTAAACTTTTAGGGTCATCATTCCCCAACATGACTGTTTCAGAGGTGAAATAAAACAAATCATAACTCGTTTCTTTTCTTTCTACTATTGTGCCCTGTTGGATGCTGCTGATATGTGATAAATATTTCAGGTTACCCAATTTGTTACTGGACTGTTTAAGTCGACAAATGAGCTTTCTGCATTCAAGAATCACATAATTATAAGGAGACTGTGAAATCACTTCGGAATCTCATTCGTAGTCATTCTCCGGTGTGGTGCAGAAGCAGAAGCAATGAAGATGATTTGTAGAATTGAAAATGTTTCTTCTATTGATATGTATTCGAATATTTAGATTACGAGTTTTAGTTGTATACCACATATTTTTTTTACTTTAATCTTTTTCAAGATTGAATTGTATTAAGAATTATTTAAATTATATAAATATAAATACTTTTTGATTTATATATTCAGTTTATATTATTAATATTAATAATATTGATTTCATGAAAAACAATTATGAAAACCATATTGCAATAATGAAAAATGTGTTGCAAATGAAAAATAAAGTGTAAGCTAAAAGTGTTGCAAACTTGAATAAAAGTGATGCAAATTATAAATAAAGTGTTTAAAAATAGTGTTGCCGTTGCGTTAAAAAAGTGTTGCTAACATACTAATGGCCGTTAACTGTGATGGCGGGAAACTTATTAGCAACACAAACAATTGAGTTGCAATAGGGTCAATGAGTGATGTAACAGCTACCTGTTGCAACACTCTTTTGGAGGGTTTCTACAGATACGAAATGTGTTACAACAGGCACCTATTGCAAGGAGAGCAGAACCATAACTTTTTTTTCCAATAAGTGTTGCGAAAAAAGCTGTTGCATCATTTTTAGCACTTTAATCAACATTTTTCCAGTGTTGCAATAGGGCATTTATGGCGTAGTGAAACTAACTCAAGCTTACTTACTTAATTAAGAGTATAATTAGTACCAAATTAATTCCACTATGCTATCTAATTTGTTATCTCCAAAACTTAAGTACTATGATGTACAACCAACAATAATCTCCCCCATTTTAGAATAGATAACAACCTAGGTAGTAGTACAATTTAACTAAGTAAGAATCAGGATGTAGGAATACCTAATAAGTGAAGTAAGGCTCCCCCATGCTGAGTGAACTTCCTTAAACAAAATAAACTCCCGATGCTAAGTGGATTTCCTTCAGTTAGCACAAACTCCCCATACTAAGTGAGCTTTAATTTAAATTGGGACTGGTCTTACTTAGCTTCTCCATACTTAGTGTTCTTAGTTGATTCCTACAACATGACTTTATGCAAAAACAAATATATATAATAGAAAGTTAAGAAGCTCTTAACTTGAGGAAAAACTTGTAATTTTTTTATATGAGGTAACTAAGCAAGTACGCATGTTTTGTCCTATATTAAGCTTTACATTCAGCGTAATTACAAACTTTCCTATTTACGTAACTATTTTATATTCTCTGCTTGGTGTTGTGGCAACCTCTTGATGGTTGGTGTGCAAATGATGATCTTTATATGTCTATTGGTTGAGTTTTAAGTCTCTGTTTCTCTAGTTGATGTTGTGGTCTAATAGGATGATGAGCCTTTTGTTGTAAAGCTACTTTGTGCATGTCTTCTGCTACATTTTCCTCCTTTGTTGATTGTTCTGAAACTAATTAGTTAAGGCACACGTTAAAGGCATCAATGGCATGAGAGAACATCTCTTACTTCTCGACTAATACTAGATCTATTTCATTCACTAGCTGCTCTCTACTAGGCGAGGATGGTATTTCTTAGTTGTTGAGTTCTTGAAGCAGCAAATGGTGGCACCGGGTAAGATGAGCAATTAAATCAAATCTCTTGTAGGAAAACTGTTGAAAACTTTATAGTACACCTCTAAAATCATTAGTTGACATCGTAAACTTCAATTTAGCCTCCATGTCAATGATTCTTGGACACATTGTGTTGATTATTTTCACTATGAAGTCTATGACCTTTGCATCTTCTATGTCAATGTCCATGAGAACTTAAACTTTATCTTGAAGTTTATTGATCCTATCCACTAGGACATTCAGGTTCTTGTGAATAGTGAACCCATTTTCAAGATCAACTAATGAGCTTGAGTTTGGAAACAGCTTCCCATAGTGGAGATCATATCCTTTTGAGATTTTGTCATTATATCATTTATGTTAGCCTTGTTAGCATCGCTTGCTGAGTTGAATTTCTTATCCAGTTCTATCATATTTAGCACAAACTTGTCCACTTTTTTCACAACCTCATCAACCTTCTTATCATAAGTGATCATCAACTTAGACATCTTTTCCATAGTGTTGCTCATACACATCATTGCTTGTGTCCAGCTTGTCCAAAATTACCTTAAGGAGATAGTTTATGCTAGTCTTTATGGTAGCTTGTTCCTTGCCAAACTTGTGGAGCTGAGTAGCCTAATCTCCCAGCACAACATGAATGTTGCTCAGCTACATAGTTGCATTGTCCACACTGCCCTTAACTCTTCATGCCACTACTTTGGTCATGATATTTTAGGTAAGGGATAAATGAAACTTATGCATTTAGTTGAGCGATAGAGCCAGTCGACCCATTCAAGATAATTGCCATTTATCTTCCAGACTCTTAGCATTCTCCTTGGCAAGGTGGTTGCGAGTTATAAACAAACTCCCCTGGATGTGCTCAAATTCTTCAAAATAGATTAACTCCAAGAGGATGCTTATGTGCTCTTAAAATTAAGAAATTTTTTTCCTTCTTTTTGTTTGCATTGGCTGTTAATTTTTCAAACATTAGCAATTGGATAATTGTTACATCTAACTAAATAGTAGATTTCAGAGTAGGGTACTTAGACCTTGAAAGTTCTTTAATCTTAGCTAAGATAGATGTTAGACATAATGTATGCCTAAAGGCAATTAGGGTGATATGTCTTCATTAGTCACTAATGTAAAAACAATTTTAGATTATTGTTTATCAATAATAAGACATCTTTGTTATATATCAATGAATGTATATAAATTATTTATCTTGCTAGTATTATATATATGTTATTAAGCATGTGTATATATTCGTTGATATAATAAGACAAAGTTTTTTATTACTTCATGGTGTAAAAGTGTGAGGACATAGTGGGAGTTATATGGAACGAGAACTGCACACACATGTTACTATGAAAAGTGGAAATATCCCTAGTCATAATTTCATTGAGACTGAACATCAATGAAGTGGACAGACTATCATGTGTAGGCTTATTCCTTGGGTTTGATCCAAGCAGCCGATCTGATGAACTGAAGGTGGTACCTTGAGTTAACAAATGAATGTATTTAGGTACTACATTTGAAATCACTATAATATAGACACTCGTAAATAATTATATTAATGTGTTGGTGCCATCTCTTATTATAGTAGTAGTATGAGTGTCCTCAAACCTGTGATACTAGATACCTCGTGCAGGAGTTGTTATACATTGGGTCATACTTATTCAAACCCCAATGTGTTACTATGAAAAGTCTAAATATCCCTAGTCATAGTTTCATTGAGACTGAATATCAATGAAGTGGACAGATTAGAATGTGTAGGCTTACTTCCTTGGGTTTGATCCAAGTAGCCAATCTTCATGAACTGAAGGTGGTGCCTTGAGTTAACAAATGAATGTATTTAGGTAATACATTTGAAATCACTATATGACAGACACTCATAAATAATTATATTAATGTGTTGGTGCCATCTCTTATTATAGTAGTAGTACGAGTATCCTCAAACTTGTGATACTAGATACCTCGTGTGGGAGTTGTTATACATTGGGTCATACTTATTCAAACCCCAATGATTAGGATGGTACGGTAATTAAGGGTACAGTGATGATCGTATGTTGGTAAGCCGGGTAGTCATGATGGGATACATCGCTCCTAATATAATGATATAATGGGAAATGTATTTTAAGGCCTCTTGTTAAAGTGGCACACTCATAAACCTGTGGTCAGATTATGAGATTGATAAAACTTGTTTCTAGTCAATCTTAGTACATAAAGGTGAGTGGTGTTCTTCATGAACAAGTCTAATTCCAAGATAGCTATGGCTATTATGAACTAACACTTAATCCAAGCTCAATAACCTAGATAGTACTTAACCTAATGGAAGGAGTGTATTGTACTAGTTACTATTGCAAAACCAGGTCAAGGCACATGCATGTGACATACCTACTATCGAGGGATCATACGCCTTTGCAAGCAAAGGCATGTGCTAACAAAGTTTTGTTCTATTACTCTAAGGGATTATGGCACCAAAGGGAAAGGCACACATCAACTAATAATACTTTAAACTTAGAAAGTATGTTTCTTTTATTAAGTTTTATAAACTTATAAGCATATATGGAACATTTCAATTGAGATTATGTCAATAATTCCATGCTTATGAGATCCTTTGGGATTAATCTTAACTTTTGAAATTCCACTATGCAAGTTTGCATGTTCATTAACTCCCTTAATTTTAAGTGCGATTAAGCCCATAGGATGCAAGGCTAGTGTAAAGGGTTATAGTCAAAAGGAAGGCATTTACTATGATAAAACCTTTTCACTAGTAGCCATGCTATAGTTTATCAAGATACTCTATGCTATAACTGCTCATTATAATTATGAGATCTAGAATATGGATGCGAAAATGAGAACCTCGATTGGGATGTACATATGACACAACCCAAAGGTTTTACACCTCAGGATGGCTCAAAAGTATGAAAGTTGCAAACATCCATTTATGGACTAAAGCAAACATTAAGGAGTTGGAATATTAGGTTTGACAAGACAATCAAAGAATTTGGTTTTATGACAAATGCTAATGAGCCATGTGTATATAAGAAGGATAGTGGGATTGTAGTCATTTTCCTAGTATTATATGTCGATGACATATTACTAATATGAAACGATGTTCCTTTTCTTCAAACGGTTAAGTCGTGGTTATGAAAGAAGTTCTCCATGAAAGACCTTGGAGAAATAACCTTTATACTTGGTATAAAGATGTACCGTGATAGATCTAGGAGGCTACTAGGTCTTTCTAAAAGTACATACATAGGTAAGGTTTTAGCTAGATTTAACCTTGAGAGGTCAAGAAAGGGTTACCTTTCCATCTCTCACGGGATTGACCTTTTTAAATATGAGTGTCCAAGAACACAAGAGGAGAGACTATGCATGAATGGAATACCCTATGCTTTTGCGATAGGATCCATCATATATGCTATGGTATGCACTCGGCTAGACATCTCACATGCCTTGAGCATCACAAGTAGATTTTAATCTGATCCTGGTGAGAAGCACTGGATGGTCATTAAAACTATCCTCAAGTACTTACGAAGGACTAAGGATATGTTTTTAGTTTATGGAGAAAGTGATCTTACTATGAAGGGATACACTGGCTTGAGTTTGCAATCTGATATAGACGATTACAAATCCTAGTTACGATATATGTTTATGTTAAATAGAGGGATAATTGTTTGGAAAAGTTTCAAACAAGATACAACAGCTGATTCAACCATTGAATATGAGTATGTAACCGCTTCTGAAGTAGCTAAGCAAGCTGTCTAGCTTGAGAGATTTATTGGTGATCTTGGCATGGTGTCCAGCATTGTAAATCCAATAGTGGTCTATTGTGATAATAATGGGGTTATTGCTCAGGCAAAGGAACCACGGTCTCATTAGAGAAATAAACACATACTTAGAAAGTACCATCTCATTCAAGAGATAGTAGCTAGAATGAATATAAGCTTAGAATACATCCCTACGGATTAGAATCTAGCAAATGGTCCAACAAAGCCATTTACACAAATTAAGCATAACTAGCATATTAATGAGTATGGCATGAAGCACATGGGCAATTGCCTCTAGCACAAATTGGAGTTTTTTAGACATGATGTATGGCCTAGACGCAATTAGGGAGATATTTCTTTATTACTCACTAATGTAGAAATTGTTTCAGATTATTGTTTGTCAATAATAAGGCATCTTTGTTATATCAATGATTGTTTATAAATTATGTATCTTGCTAGTATTATATATATGCTATTATGAATGTATATATTTGTTGATATTATAAGACAAAGTCTGTGACTATTTTATAACGTGAAATTGTAAGGACATAGTGGGAGCTATGTGGAGTGATAATTGAACACACGTGTTACTATGAAAAGTCTAAATATCCCTATTAATAGTTTCATTTAGACTAGACATCAATGAAGCAGACACACTAGCATGTGTAGGCTTACTCCTTGGGTTTGATCTAAGTAGCCGATCTCATGAGCTGAAGGCGGTACCTCAAATTAACACATGAATGTATTCGAGTAATACATTAGAGACCACTATAAAATAGACACTTGGAAATAAGTATATCCATGCATTATTGTCATGTCTTATTGCAGTAGCATTACAATCATCCTCAAACCTAAGATATTGGTTACCTTGTGAAGGAGTTGCTATACTTTGGGTCATACATATTCATACCTTGGTGATCAAGATGATATGGGTGATTATAAGTATAGTGATAATTGTTCATTGGTAAGCCAGCCACACTAACAATTGTCAGGCTCATCTCTAGAACATTTAGAAGTTATTGGTGGATTCATGCCTTGGCATTGAAGCCGAGTGACATATCTAACCCCCTACCCCAATTCGATAACAAGGTTGGGATGGTTAATTAGGGCATGACCTTAGAGTATGGGTTCCACTGGCTGAAAAGTTGAGAGAAGAGGATTTACAACAAGTAATGACTGTAGGGACTAGTTTACCGTCAAATTATGTAATGGGAACTATGGAAGATGAAGCAAGTCTTGTAAATGGCCTGTCACGCCTTAGGTATTTCAAGATAAGTTTTAGTATGGCTGGGATTACTATCTATAAAGGGGAAGAATCCCAAACTTTCCATATCATCTGCTTTGAGGCCATTTTGAAAGTGCAAGGCCTCTCTAACTCAGCTTTGGCCATGTTGTTCCCATGCTCCCTAGATGGAATGGCTTTTGAGTGCTATATGGGATTTCCCAACAACATGAGGAAGAACTAGGAGGTATTATCCCATGAATTTTGAATCCAACTCATCTAAAATGAGAGGCCTAAAATTGATGTGCATGAGCTTCGTAGTTATAGGAAAAGGTATGGTGAGTCGTTCAACGCTTACTACATAATATGGATGGCTCTTAAAGTGTTGCTCCACCCAAGCATGGGATTCAAAATGGAGTCTGGTTTTCTTATTGGGGGGTCTACTTCCCGAGTATCACCGTTGATTAGAGCTTGATGACTTTGATAACTATATTCTTTATCTTCGAAAAGGCCGAAAAGATCAAGCACATAGTCAAAGAGAGACCTCAAAGGGTTAATGTTGTTAGGATTGGCCTCCCTTTCAAGCTTTGTATTTTATATGCTTCTGCAATCTAACTCAGGAGCTAATTTAATGACCTATGGGACGATATTTGAAGATGAATCTATTGTTGAGATCCTAAATGGGGAGATAGATCCTGTTGAAGTGATTAGGAGCGATCATCATTCTCCAATTGACTTTGATAACTACATGTTGAAATCGGGCAAGAAGAAAGCCGTGGAAGTTGAAGAAATGAGCACAATGAGCCTGGACCCTATTAATATAGATCACTACGAGCTCAAGGATGTATCCGTGTTGCATCATATTCTTAATAACCTAGAAAATATATGGATTTTTGGACTAAAAATCAATGAAAAGTGAATTGTTAACTTTTTCCCTAAAACCTTAAAAACTCTCTTTCTCTCACTTTCTCTTACCCTAAGTGGGTAAAAAAAGTGAACTCAAATCCCACTCTAAAACCTAATATTTAGGCTTATATAGGGGTCCCAAAAAAGGGTAAAAATGAAATAAAATAAGGATAAAAAGGAAGGTGAAAAAGTAAAAAAGGGCTGAAGTAACAGGATCGGTTAGACCAGTGTCGAGTCTGTTTAACCAAGGGAGGACTTTTCACGGTATTTTTGGATTTTTCAGGTGATTTTAGTACGTTTCCATTTGGTTTTGGTTTCAAAAGGCCCGAATACATTTTTCCATCACTTGGTAACCCCAATGCAAATCACTAAAACTTGAGAGCAAGTGAAAATATTTCTCACAACCGGTTGATTCACTTTTGCATTAGTATTCATACCTCAAGAAACTACTTCATCCAACAAGTTACCACTATGAAAAGCAAAGGCATTAAGATTTTTTTTAGGATCCCTTTGATATTACTTAGTAAACTTCCTTTAATTCTAGAAGGTATAGCATTGGCCAATTATCCAACCTAAATCTCCAAATTGTGTAGGGAAGATGATTGATTTTTTATCAATTGAACCATACGACTCTCTAGACCCTTGTGATTGTCTTCATTTTCATGTTGCTCACTCAAAACTCCCTCTAAAAATTTGTCTAAGTTACTCGTAGGATGACCTATTCTTCCATTATTATAAAATTCCTTTGATTAATTATTGTTGCATTACTAATTTTTATTATTGTTACCATAGGAATTATTCCTATAATTCTGCTATTATTGTTCGAGTAAGTATTACCTTGACTCTGATCTTGAACATTATTCATTTGCTATCTCACATTCGATCTAAAATTACATTCAAAGCTTGTGTGTCCAATTTGACCACAATTATCACAAGTTAATGGATGATTTTTACTAACATGCAAGTTATCTATATTATGAGATAAAAACGATATATATACTTGCATGATAGAATAAGGTCCAAGTGTTATCTCTTTAACTGAACTAGAAGATGATGCAATTGAATGTGACAGATTATAAATACATACTTGTGCTCTTTCTATAGGCCACATGCTTTTGTTTTTAAACATCTCTTCTAGTAAATCAAATTCTTCCTGAGTAGTTTTCTTCATTAATGATCTCGCAACCATAGCGTCAATTTCTTTCCTAGTCGCAATAATAACTCCATTACAAAATGTTTGAATAATCACATTATGTGGAAGAAAGGGGTGAGGACAAACTCTCTAGAGTGCTTTATAACGCTCCCATGCTTCATATAGAGACTTGTCCTCTCTTTGAGTAAATGATGTTATTTCTTTTATCAATCTGGCAATTTTGGCTAAGGGAAAATATTTAGACAGAAATGCTTAGGCTAATTCATTTCAAGTGTTTATAGTATATGGTGGTAGGGATTGCAATCAAACTTTCTTTTTATCATGAAGAGTGGGAAAAAAAACAAAGTCTAGTAGCATCTTTGGTAACATCTTGCTTTTCTGAATGTATAACAAACTTCAAGGAAACTTGCAATGTGGTCAGTAGGATCTTCATTAGGCAATCCATAATATTTAACATTATTGGTGATCATTTGCAGAATTGCTAGTTTGATCTCTAATTCTTCAGTATTGATGGGTGGATGAACAATGCCTTGTTATGCTCCATTTGAAGTGAGAACAATATAATCCATCAACCTTTGTCGTGGTGGTGGTTGTGGTGGATTAGCCATCTTTCTACTTGGTCTACTTATATTATTTCTCCTTTTGTTCTTAAATAGAAGTATTTCAACTTTCGACTGTAATATCTCAAGTGAAACTTTGGTACTCCGGGGTCTTTGGCATACACAATATCTACTTATAAAAAGAAAAAGTATAGTTAAAATAAAAAAAATTAAATCTTGACCACTATTGTGCTTCCTCGGTAATAGTGCCAAAAATTTGTTCACATCTCTTATACCAACTATCTAGAAGTACAAACTCACATAGGTGTCGTCAACACCAATAGCCAATATAAAAGCGGAAATTGCAAGTATGAGCTTGTGATGTAGTCTTAAAATACCGGTCCCACAAAGAAATGAGAGTGAATCAAGATTATGTCACGAAAATAAGAAATAAAAGAATGGTTACAGTAATAAAAAAAATACAAACAATGATTGAAACTAGACTCAGTATAGATGACACATTTATGCTAGTTCCCCACAAGATTGAACACATGCAAATGAAGTGTAGATATTAATGATTATACGAGAAGAAATTTATCTTCAATAGTTACTCACAAGATACACCAATTCACTTTATTTAAAACATAGAATATAGACAGAAACAATATAAGAAAATATAGTGTAAGCACAATTAGATATGAAGACGAGAAGGAACACAATAAAATTATTTGAGAACTATAATATTCAAACCATATTTTGAGGGGTCGTCAATCCCACATACTACGATCTTTTCTCAAATCCAATCTTTATTGGTACGAAACTTCTTTCTAAAGATATTTTTTATAGATAAAAGAATATAATATGAAGAATGATGATTTTATTCATAAATTCTTTACAAGTATACCAAAACAATGAACACTCAATAATAAGTGACAATCTACAAAGAGAATGATTTCGCTTTGAATTTTTACCTATCCAACTATTAAAAAGAATAAAATAGAAAATGAAGAATTCTAGTCGAAATGCACCTTTAAATAGGTTTGAAAATTTGTATTGTTTCACCCCTCATTGGTTGGTAAAAATGTGCCTTTTCGGTTGGTAGTTTTGGTCAATTAAATGGCATTTGAAATTAGATATGATTAAACAATCCATAGGTAGGAATTCGGTATGTAAAGCTCATCATAATGTGTCATGGTTGTGACTTTTACAACTTAAACATTCTTCCTCTGACTGTAGTTAACTCACGAGTGCAACATGTGTGTCGCGGGAGTGAACAGACTAACTTCAGGAGTCTTCAATCTTTGACTTAGCCATTTTCAAGCTTTCTTTAGTTGACCATTATTTATCTTCATATTGTGTTCTTTTGCATCATTTTCTATATTTTTGTATTAAATTCCAATTTGAAGTAAATTTCATTTCCATTTGACCTAGAACCTTTAATTGAAACAAAAACAACTACATACCACGTGAAATTTTTAAAATGAAATTGAAAACACTTAAAAATGTTATGTTAAAAGAAATAAATATATACTCAAATAAGTGTTATTTTGAAATTTGTCACACACCAACAATAAAACCAATATCTAGTCTAAAGAAAATCATGCAATCCATCAAACATTCTACAAATGAGGCATATAGGATCCCTTCCATTATTCTTCTCTCAATGTCAGTTTGAGGACATTTAGACAAACTAATCTAACCCACTTTAATGATTGGAACTATAATTCTTGAACATGTTTACCTCTCAAGAACCTTTTCATTATAACCTTTCTATGACAAACCTACCACCCTTGTGACTTATCCTGAGATATTTCTATCCCAATTACATTAGATGTCTCACCTATATCTTTCATTTCAAAGTTCTTAGAGAGAAAAGTCATGATATCCTTCAACATACCTAAACTATTGGTGGTTAAGAGTATATCATCAACATACTGAACTAATATTATAAACTTGCTCCCATTAACCTTCATAAAGATGTTAGACATGACATATGCCCTAGAGGGATTAGGGTGATATGTTTTTATTAGTTACTAATGTACAATAGTTTTTTATTATTGTTTATTAATAATAAGGAATCTTTGTTATATATCAATGATTGTTTCTAATTATGTATCTCGCTTGTATTATATATGTGCTATTATGTATGTATATATATATTCATTGATATAATAAGATAAAGTTCGTGACTATTTCATAGCGTTGAAGTGCAATGACAAAATGGGAGCTATGTGGAGTGAGAATTGCAAACACGTGTTACTATGAAAAGTCTAAAAATCCCTAGTCATAGTTTCATTGAGACTGGACATCAACAAAGCGAACAAACTAGAATGTGTAGAATTACTCCTTACATTGAATCCAAGCAATCAATCTCACGAGCAAATGGTAATGCCTTGAGTTAACACATGAATGTATTCGGGTAATACAATTAAGACTACTATAAGATAGACAATAAAAAATAACTATATCCATGTGTTGGTGTCAAGTTTTATTGTACTAGCACTATGAGTACCCCTAGACCTAAGATAATGGTTACCTTGTGCGAGAGTTGCTATACTTTGGGTCATACTTATTCATACCTTGGTGAATAGGATAATATAGGTTATTACGAGTATAGTGATGATTGTTCGTTGATAAGCTGAGTAGTCAAGATGAGATCCATCGCTCCTGATATAGTAATATAATGGGAGTTTTACCTTAAGGCCTCTTATTAAAGTACACACTCATAAACCTTTGATCAAAGTATGAGATTAATAGAATGGATTTCTAGTTAACCTCAATACATAAAGGAGAGTTGTGTTCTTTGTGAACAAGTCTAATTCTAGGATAGCTATGGTTATTGTATGAGCCAATGCTTATTCCAAGCTCAACAAACTAGATGTTACTTAACTTGATGGAAGGAGTGTATTGTATTGGTTACTATTGCATAACCAAATTAAGTCACAAGTTGTGACATTCTGAGTATCGAGGGATAATACACCTTTACTAGAAAACCCATTTAATCATCTAGAGTTATCGCGTTCCATATTGATCTGGAACACTGAGCCTAAAGGTGCCTAGATGGGAAGTCAAGTTTAGGTTAACATCTAAAATCTCTATACTCTGGGAGTTCACACACATTAGACCTTCACCAGACTGCATAAAGAACTTATAGAAGGGGTCTACATTGAGAAAAAAAAGGGAGAGTCAAGCACATTTTGGATGGACTATTAATTAGTTGAACCAAATAACAATTAAAGGAGGAATTGAGAAAATATAGTTCGTAGAGCAAGGAAATTTCCGGTACCAAGCAAGCCCCACAAACATGGGTTTCTTGTGGGAAGGGACCTACGTGGTAGCCTCGCAAGCACTAGAATAGTTCTCTCAGGCCACTGGCATGCGCTGGCACAAGCTAGCGTGTGCTGGTGGGCTTAAAGCCTGGAAGTACTAGGCAGCACTTGTGTGGGCGTGTAGTGTAGGCCCACTAGCACAACACACAAGCAGGTTTGTGGGAGGACCCACAATACTTGGCTTACGGGATAAGGTAAGCCCATATGGGCTTACCTTGTGAGCTGTGCATAGCCCGCTTACGCTATTTTTCCATTAAACTATCCTCAAGTACTTACGAAGGACTAAGGATATGTTTTTTGTTTATGGAGAAAATGATCTCTCTTTGAAGGGATACACTAATGTGACTTTTTAGTCTAACAGGGAGGATTACAAGTCCTAATCAAGTTATTTGTTTACGTTTAAAGAAGGGGCAGTTGTTTGGAAATGTTTCAAACAAGATACAACTACTGAATCAACCACTGAATATGAGTATTTAGCTGCTTCTGAAGCACCTAAGAAAGCTATCATTCTTAAGAAATTTATTGATGGTCTCAGTGTGGTGTCAAGCATTGTAAATCTATTAGTGGTTTATTATGATAAAATGGGGCTATTACCCAGATAAAGGAACCACGGTCTTGTTAGAGAAATGAACACATACTCAGAAAGTATCATCTCATTCAAGAGATAGTTACTAGAAAAGATATAAGCTTAGAATACATCCGTACAGATCAAAATCTAGTCGATGAGCTTACAAAGCCATTGACACAAGTTAAGCATGACCAGCATGTTAACGAGTATACCCTAGAGGCAATTGGCTCTAGTGCAAGTGGTAGTTTGTTAAACATGATGTATACCTTATAGGTAATTAGGGTGATATGTCTTTATTAGTCACTAATATACAAACAGTTTCAGATGATTGTTTATCAATAATAAGCCATCATTGTCATATATCGATGATTGTATCTAATTATGTATCTTGCTGGTATTATATACGTGCTATTATGTATGTATATACATTCATTGATATAATAAGACAAATTCTGTGACTATTTCATAATGTGAAAGTGCAAGGACATAGTGGGAGCTATATGGAGTAAGAACTGCATACACGTGTTACTATGAATAGTCTAAATAAAGATATTCATAGTGTCATTGAGTGACATCAATGAAGTAGATAGACTAGCATGTGTAGGCTTACTTCTTGCATTGAATCTAAGTAGGCAATCTCACGAGTTGAAGGTGGTATCTTGAGTTACCACATGAATGTATTCGGGTAATACATTGGAGACCACTATAAGATAGACACTCAGAAATAACTATATCCATGTGTTAGTGTCACATCTTATTGCAGAAGCAATATGAGTATCCTCAAACCTGAGATACTAGTTACCTTGTGCGGGAGTTTCTATACTTTGGGTTATAGTTATTCATACCTTAGTGATTAGGATGATAAGGGTGATTATGAGTATAGTGATGATCATTTGTTGGTAAGTCGAGTAGTAAAGATAGGATTCATCACTCTTGATATAGTGATATAAAGGGAGATGTACCTGAAGGCCTCTTGTTGATATCGTTTATTGTCATATCATGTTTATCACACTCTTAAATGATCTAAAGGTCGATCTTAATGTCAAAGTTGAAAAATCTCGTAACGATTTCCGATATCATAATTTCGTGGAAACTTTGAAGCATGCCTTTTATGTTCATATCATGTTTATCACACTCTAAAATGGACTAAAGGTCCATTTTAAGGTAAAAGTTTAAAAATATAGTACCGATTTCCCGTATCAGATCATGGAAACTTTGACACTTGCCTTTTATTATCATATCATGTTTATCAACACTCTAAAATGGTACCAAGATTGATTTTAAGTACAAAGTTGAAAAAACTCGCATCGATTTCCGGGATCAAAATATCGTGAAAACTTTGACGCTTGCCTTTTATGGTAATATCTTGTTTATCACACTCTAAAATGGTCCAAAGGTCGATTTTAAGGTCAACGTTGAAAAAACTCGCACCAATTTATGGGATCAAAATTTTGGGAAAACTTTGACACATGTTTTTATGGTCATAACATGTTTATCACACTCGAAAATTATCCAGAAGTCGATTTTAAGGTGAAAGTTGAAAAATCTCGAAACGATTTCTTGTATCGTAATTTCATAGAAACTTTGAAGCATGCATTTTATAGACATAGTTTATCACACTCTAAAATGGTCCAAATGTTGATTTTAAGCACAATGGT
Organism: Euphorbia schlechtendalii; assembly: GCA_949673415.1. Classification (NCBI taxonomy): domain Eukaryota; kingdom Viridiplantae; phylum Streptophyta; class Magnoliopsida; order Malpighiales; family Euphorbiaceae; genus Euphorbia; species Euphorbia schlechtendalii. The sequence continues at coordinate 16,000 of CATIWQ010443020.1, forward strand.
GAACAAATGCAGAGAGATTACCACTCATGGGCTTACCTGCGCGGGCTTTGCGAGAAGTCTCACAAGCCCGCTGCATCACATGCATAGGAGATTTCTTACAATCCTTCTTGCGAAAAGCCTCGCAGGCCTCTGTAAGCACTAGTAGCATTTACGAGGCCCGAGCCCGCAAGCAATACTAGTGCTCGGGCAGGCTTAACTTGCAGACTCTTGTAAGATCCACTTGTGAAACTCTAGTTCAGTTTTCCCCTTTTTCTTTCCTGACAAATTAGTTTGACCAAAATTTTATCCATCCAAATTGAGTTTGACTTTTCCTTACATTCTTGGCATGGACCCAGTCTATAAGTTCTTTACTTAGTCCGGTAAAGACCTAAAGTGTGTGACCTCATAGGATCCCCAAGTATAGAGTCGCTAGAGGTTAACATAAACTTGACTTCCCATCCGGCAACCTTTAGGCTCAGTGATTCGACAGATATGGAACCCAATAACTCTAGATGATCAAATGGGCTTTTTAGCAAAGGTATATAATCCCCCGATACTTAAAACATCACATTCTTGTGACTTGATTCGGTTCTGTAATAGTAAAAACTACAGTACACTCCTTCCATCAGGTTAAGTACCATCTACTTTATTGAGCTTGGATTAAGTGTTAGCTCATGTAATAGTCATAGCTATCCTGGAATTAGAATTGTTCACAAAGAACACCACTTGCCATTATGTATCAAGATTGACTAGATTCTCATTCTATCAATCTTATACTCTGATTAGAGGTTTATTAGTGTGTAACTTCAACAAGAGGCCTTAAGGTAAAACTCCCATTGTATAACTATATCAAGAGCAATGGATCTCATCTTGACTTCTCAAATTACCAATGAGTGATTATCACTATGCCCATAGTCACCCGTAAAATCTTGATCACATGTGTATGAATAATTATGACCCAAAGTATAGCAACTCCCATACAAGGAAACTAGTATCCTAGGTCAGAGGAAACTTGTATTGCTATTGCTATAAAACATGACACCAACACATGGATATAGTTATTTTTGAGTGTTTTTCTTATAGCGGTCTCAAATATATTACTCGAATACATTTAAGAGTTAGCTCAAGGTATCACCTTCAACTAGTGAGATCAGCTGCTTGGATCAAATCTAAAGAGTAAACCTACAAATGCTAGTCTGTCCTCTTCATTGATGTCTAGTCTCAATGAAATTGTGACTATAGGGACATTTATATTATTCATAGTAACACGTGTGTGTAGTTCTCACACAACATAGCTCCCACTATGTCCTCGCAGTTTCACACTATGAAATAGTCATGGACTTTGTCTTATCAATGAACATATACATAATAGCGTATATATAATACTAACGAGATACACAATTTAGAAATAATCATCGATAAATAACAAAAATGCCTTATTATTGATAACAATAATCTAAAACTATTTGTGCATAATAAACTAATAAAGATATATTAGCCTAATTGCCTTTAGGGCATACATCATTTCTAACAAACTCCCACTTACACTAGAGCCGATTGCCCATGTGCTTCATGCCATACTCACTAACATGTTGGTCATGCTTAACCTAAGTCAATGGCTTTATTAGCTCATCTGCTAGATTCTGATCTATAGGGCTGTATTCTAAACTTTTATCTTTTCTAGCTATTATCTCCTAAATGAGATGGTATTTTTTGAGTACGTGTCTGCTTCTCTGTCAAGATCATTGTTCCTTTTCCTAAGTAATAGCCCCATTGTAATCACAATAGACTACTATTGGATTTACAATGTTGGACACCACATCAAGATCACCAATAAAACCCTTTAATATAGACACCTTGCTTAGCTAATTCAGAAGCAGCAAAATACTCAGACTCTATGGTTGAATCAGTAGTCGTATCCTATGTGAAACTTTTCCAAACAACTACCCCTCCACTTAACATAAACACATAGCTTGACTAGGACTTGTAATCATCCCTATCAAACTAAAAACTCGCGTCAGTGTTTCCCTTCAAAGAGAGATCACTTTCTCCATAAACCAAAAAATACCCTTAGTCCTTTGTAAGTACTTTAGGATAGTTTTAACAGCCATCTAACGCTTCTCACTTGGATCAGATTGAAATATACTTGTGACACTCAATGCATGTGAGACATCAGGCCAATTACATACCATAGCATACATGATGGATGCTATCGAAAAAGCATAGGTTATTTCATTCATGCGCAGTCCCTCCTCTAGTGTTTTCGGACACTCAGATTTAAAAATGTTAATCCCGTGAAACATTAGGAGATAACTCTTTCTTGAATGCTCAAGGTTAAATCAAGCTAAAATCTTGTTTATGTATGTACTTTGAGAAAGACCTAACAGCCTTCTAGATCTCTCATGGTAGATCTTTATACCAAGTATAAAAGCTGCTTCTACAAGGTCTTTCATTGAGAACTTCTTTGATTATAATGACTTTACTTTCTGAAAAAAGGGAACATCATTTCCTATTAGTAGTATGTCATCAACATATAATACAATGAAAATCATCGCACTCCTAATAGCCTTCTTTTATACACAGGGCTTATTACTATTTGACACAAAATCAATTTCTCGGATTATCTCATCAAACCTAATATTCCAAATCCTTGATGCTTACTTAAGTCCATAAATGGACCTTTGTAACTTGCATACCATCGAGCCATCCTGGGATATAAAACCTTTGGGTTGTATCATGTATACATCTTGATCAAGGTTCCCATTAAGGAATGTGGTTTTCAATTCCATCTACCAAATCTCATAATCATTATGAGCAGCGATGGCGAGGAGTATCCTGATAGACAATGCCTTCTTTTTTACTATGATCTTTTTCAACTAGCCTTGCTATATAGGTAATCACATTACCATCCATATTAGTTTTTTTTATTGAAAACCCATTTGCATCGCATGGTCTTAATCCCACATGGAGCATCAACTAAGTTCCAAACTTGATTTTTGTACATGGAGTCCATCTTTGACTTCATGGATGTAAACCATTTGTCAAACTCTAAGTTTTCCATTGCCTACTTCCAAGTCTTGGGCTCATCATCTTCAATAAGAAAGATGTGTTTATCATTAGTGATGAAATAACTATATCTCTCGGGAATGATTGGAGCCTGACCTAACCTACGCAATATCAGTTTTAAAATAGGCATTTCCATGCTTACACTTTCTTGTATAAAAGGTTTACAAACAATTAGGTGATTATTTTTTGATCCTCTTGAGTGCCTAGCTCAAGATTGCTCCCAGTAGCTTTCGCAAGTATGTGTTCCTTCTCGAGGAAATAAGCATTCCTAGAAATAAATACCTTTTGTTCCTTGAGATCATAAAAGGTATAACCCATAGTCTCCTTAGGGTAGCCTATAAATAGACACCTATTAGACTTAGTACCAAGCCTATCTGAACTTATCCTCTTTGCATAAGCAGGATATCCCCAAACTCTCAGGTGAGAAAGAGCTAGTTTCTTACCATGCCACATTTCGTATGGTGTTTGATTAACTTATTTCAAGGGCACTTAGTTTATAATATAAACTACGCTCTCAAGTGCATAACCCCAAAAGGATTCACTGATTTCTACTTAGCTCATCATAGACTGAACTATATAGAGTAGGGTTTGATTTCTCCTTTTTGACACTCCATTTTTGTTGGGGTGTATAAGGAGGTGTGAACTAGAATAAAATACCATTATCCCTTAGATAATCTTGAAACTCTTGGCTTAAGTATTCACCTCCTCGATCAGATCGAAGGGTCTTGATACTTTTCCTAAGCTGTTTCTCTACTTCGGTTCTTAACTCTTTGAATTTCTCAAAACTTGTAGACTTGTTCCTCATTAGGTACAATTAACCATATTGCGAGTAATCATCGATAAAGGTTATGAAGTAGACGAAACCCTCATGTGTCTTAACACTCATTAGACCACATACATCGGAATGTATTATTTCCAAAGTACTTGTGGCACGCTAACCCTTTTATTTGAAAGGTTTTTTTTATCTTACCCTTTATAAAAGGATTGCAAGCCCCATAGGATTCCCATTCCATTGGCCCCAAGTCATCACATTTGTGTAACTTAGTTAAGTGAGTCTCATTTATATGGCCTAGATAACAATACCACAAGTATGAAGATTTCTCATTATCCATCTTTGATTTCTTAATGATGTTCATGTTTAGAATTTTAGTTTTAGTATCTAGAACACAAATGCCATCAACACATATTCCATAAGCATAAAGAACATTATGGCATCGAATTTGACAATTATTATTAGAAAATAAAATAAATCCATAAGTTGCTAAACGCCCAACAAAAATAATATTTTTAGTGATAGCAAGAATATAATAGAAATTATTTAAAATTAAAACAAGGCCACTTGGAAAACAAAGGCAATATATCCCTATAGGTGTTGCAGCAACCCGTGCTCCATTTCCAACTCTTAGGTCCATTTCCCTCTTTATAAGCCTCTTACAATTTCGCAACCCCTACACAAAAGTACAGATATGAGTACTATAGCCAATATCAAATACCCATGTAGACTCATAAGGAACTGTAGAGAAACTGTTTAGTATGAATATACCTCTAGAAGTTTGAGGCACAACTCTCATCATTATCTGATGAGCTTGTTCCAACAGAAACATATTCCCTTTTCAACTCCAACCGCTTCATGAGATTTCTCTTGACTTTTAAACCTTTAAGTTTCTTTAACTTAAGGTCCTTAGCATTCACTTGCTCCTTGATTTTATTTCTAAACTCAATTTCATAAATCTCTAGTAAATCCATGAGTTGGATCAAAGTATAATTAGAAAACACTCCTTAAGCATCTACTTGAAAGGATCATATTTACTGGGTAATCCCCTCAATACCATTTCTCTCAAGGACTGCTCATTGTACACGATACCCAGCTCCCTTAACTTTTCAGAGTTGTCATATATGTATATAACCAACTCTACTACTGAGGTGTCTCCCTGCAACTTACTATGGAATAGTCTGCTTTCTAAAATTTCCACCAAATTGAGACGATAATCATGGATGCAAGATCTAACCCTTTGTACACATGCATGTACTTCGAGAGCATGTTGTCTAACATGAGCTTTGCAACAAACTCAAATTTTCCCTTATGCCTCTCGTAATCATTCATCTCACATTCAAAAGCAGTCTTGTCAGGATGTTTGGGACTTGGATCATCAAGAACATAATCCAATTAGTCGTTCTGGAGAATTCCTCTAACAACACCAAACCACTTATTGAAGTTGAAGATAGCATACTTTATGTTTCCAAGAGGACCGATATCAATACGAGTATTTTCGTAAGTAATCATATTCAACCTAGATATAAAATAAAAATTGTTCAAACATTAGTATATGTACATGAATGTAATATAAGGTATTTACTTAAACACATATTTCCAACTATTTTATCAACATTTAAATAGCCCCCTTTATTGAATTTGGGAAATCTGGTCCAACCAATTTTCCTTAGTAGGTAGCATCCATAGCCCATCCAATATGACCCCCGCTATAGCAGGTCAAGCCATAATAGATGACCATTGTTGAAACTCATCCATTTGCATTCCATGAAATTGCTAATTCATTTAATCTCTCTTTCTCGAGATGTGTGTACCTAATTATGCAAATCCTCAAATATGTCTCAATTGTGGCATTAACTCAACTGACATGGTTAACTAACCCATTTTGGTTAAGGCTTTAACTCTATCTAGTCTCATGACCAAACACATGGTAAGGGAAAGTATGTTGTACATGTCTTCACATCCGTTAATAAGGTTCGTATCACGATTTATGATGGGAAGATAATTTACTGCCTTAAATTGTTGTAGGGGTTTTATTAGTGCAGTTGGTCTAGCTCTAGTTTAGGACTTATATGATGGATATGATTATGATAATAATAATTCCAAGATATTTGGAGTTATAAATCTAAGGGAACATGTTTAAGACTAGTAAATCATTATTATTCCATCATGCCAACACTCCACATAGCATGAAAAACAAACAAGGTCCATGTTTAAGTTCTTGCACCTATGTCTATAAGTTTTAATCTAATAGCTTAAACCACGACAGTAAAACCATATGTAGAATCCAATTCCCATACTAGAAATCAACTAAGTCATGAAAGTCCCTTAAGTACTCTTCAACCTAATACTGATGGAGATTTCCAAGTAGAAGAGGCACCCATAAAGTAAATGAGCAGCCAAGTCCAATCCTTGTCAAAATAATCACAAGCACTTTGAATCATTTTACCATAGACAATTATGATTTAAACCTAAGTCATGAATTGTATACTTTAATCAATTCATAGAAAAATTCATTTTAACATATTATCATCAATTATGCATATCATAAGGTAGGCTTGGACACCACTGATGGTTAATTAAGGCAGTAATTGAACATGCGAACTTGCATAGTGGAATTTGAAAACTTAAAATTAACCCTAAAGAATCTCCTAAGCATGGCATGATTGACATAATCTAAGTTGAAACGTTCCACAGATGCTAATAGGTTTATGAAACTTAATAAAAGAAATCAATAATCTAAGATTAGATCATTACCTATTAATTTGTACCTTTCCCTTGGTTCGGCGCTCCCTTAAAACAATTGGACAACACTTTGTTAGCACAAGCCTCCAAACTACGATAGCCTCTATGGGTAGTCCACACGGATCCCAACTGATCAAAACCTCGCATAGAGGAAGAACTCATTAGTTAACAAGAAATTGTAACCAACATGAAAGTATAACTAAGAAGGCTCTTTCCAAAATACAAATAAGCCTTCAAAAGAATTCTTGTGAAAGCGGAGAAACTCGTGGAGAATCTCGCAAAACTCTCGAAGAAAAGAAGTCAAAACTTAGAGGGAAAGGCTGAGATGAAGTAGCTTGAAAGGAGGGGAAGTGGAGGCTATTTATAACCTAAGGGGGAGCAAAATTGCTCCCCAAAATCAATGTGGAATTGGTGCAAAGCACCAATCCCACATGGGCTTGCAAGCTCACGTAGGCTGATGTTCGAGATTTCTCATGCAACTGCTTACTATGTAAGATAAGCTCACCGCATGGGCTAACCATGCTTGTGTGGGCCTTGCGAGAAGTCTAGCAAGCTCACTGCAGCATGGGCTTGTGAGATTTCTCGCAAGCCTTGCGGTCCTTCGCAAGCACTAGAAGCACTTGTGAGGCCTACTTGTGGGCTTTTGATAAGTGTATAATTACACTTATTATCTTGATATTTTTACTTATATAATGATGTGTTTTAGATTCATTTTATACTTCATATAAAAGATTTCACGTGGTATGTAGTTATTTTTTATGCGAGTGTAGAAACTAGGTGAATCTTGGGAGTGAAATGATTAAAAATGGAATTCTATGGAAAAAGAGTTAAAAAGGTGCAAAAAGATGCGTGGAATGCAAGGAATTGGCTTAGGATCAAAGTTGTCAAAGATCAGTAAAGGTGCAAAGAAAAATCATGAAGAAAAGCATAAGTCACGACCATGTCGCACTCGTGATTCCTACTCACGATTGGCTAAGTCACGCTCGCAACTATCTATCGTGATCGCGACTTATCATTCCTCACAAGCAGTAAGTTACCAACTTAATTCATGATCATGAAATGTATGTCACGCTCACGAATCGTGATGGATTTGATAAACTCTTCTCAACTTCCAACCACCGGATAAGAATGATCAACCGCCATCAACTGTCAAAAGAAAAGACACCTTTTGGAGACAATGAACCATGAAAATGTGCCTATCCATTGAAGATAAGGATGAAATCTTACATCTAATCACATGAAGATGATGCAACCCTTCACAATGGACATGACTATTCATTTGGATAAACGCAACCTTTCACACTCTATAAATGGAGGTTCAAATCAACCAATTTCGTGCAATGTATGGTTGTGAAAACTAATAGAACATATGTAACATGATAGAGAGAGAAAGTTATATAGATTTCGCTAGTTCAAAGTGCTAGAGAGAAAAATGTATAAGTGATTCGATTCTTGTTTCAACCACTAGATTTCTCCACAAATTTGAGCAATTATTGTATGAGTGTAATTGCAAGCACTTATCAATAAAAGTTTCTATTCTTCAACATTCATTTGTCCAATATTCACAAAGAATAGCATTCTAGTGGAGTTTTGCACGAGTCAAGACCAAATTCAAAGTAGATAAAGGAATTACGGGAATTGATGACTCCCATTAAAGAGTGGATATGATTTGACCAACCTTAGCTTTCACTTGCATACCTTACAACTTTACTTTGTTTTCTACTTATACTTTCTAATTCGAAGTTTATGATATATCTGTGTCATAATGAGTATTTCATCCTGCTTCACTTATATTAATAAAGTTATATGCTTTCAAGTTGACTTTAAGAGTAGTTTCGGGGTTAAAAAGATTGTGTATAATCACTGGATCGTGATTATAACACTTTTTAGTGAGCCAACATTTTTGGAGTGGTAACTTACTTAATATGGCTATGTGAGAGTAACCTATACTAAGCATAGTATTATTATTGTCCAGGTTTCTATAAGTGTCATAATTCATTTACCCTAGATTTAGAAAAGTAGTTTCATGTGTTGCTCTTCGATGAATTATAAGATATTTGGGCATGTAGAACTGAGTTTGTTGAAGTTATCTAATGCATAAAACATTCTTGAATATTTTGCATATTTTACTCTACTATACTTGTTCTTAGGGAATATCTATATGCTTTGCATCTAATCTGTTCATGCATCTGTCCATTCATCAATCTACTATTCAAAACCTTTAACTTATTTTATTTTCTTTTGTTCCGTAAGTCTAGTTGATCTTTAGAACCGAATTCCTTCCCTGTGGGATCGATATCTTTTAAAACTACATCGCAACTGTATACTTGTAGTTATCATCATTTTTCTATTTGATAAGTGGTAATAATAACACCTGTTCATATTTAGAACTTTTATATTATCAATAGAAAAGTGGTGAACAAGTTTTTGGCGCAGTTACCAGGGAAGGCAATGCGTTCTAGAAATCAATATTGGGAGACTACGGTACGTTTTTATATTTTGCTTTTATTTCATTTATATATCTTTTTGTTATTGCATTTTGATTCTAAAATGTTTACTAACATTCATTGGGATAAGTTTTGTGGTGATTACATGATTGATAACTTAATTTATACATGCGTAGATGAAATTTATCATGTTACATCTCATGAAGAGTCAACATGTGAATACCTTGAAAATTTAGAATATTATTCTGAAACTAAAAAATTAGTTAGAGAAGATGATCCTATACCACCTTCTATAGATAAACAACCCTTGGTAGAATTGAAGCAGTTGTCTAGTCATTTGAAGTATGCATTTTCAGGAAGCAACAATACCTTACCCATTATCATTTCTAGTAAGTTATCTGATTTGCAAGAAGAAACATTATTGGAGACAATAAAGGGTAGAATAAGGTGTATTGGTTTTTGATATTAGAGGGATTAGCCCTAATATAGTGATGCATTCTTTTAATTTGGAGAATGATAGTAAACCTAAAATAGAAAGGAAAAGAAAATTGAATCCTCACATGAATGACGATGTTAAGAAAGAGATTATTAAGTTGTTAGATGTAGGAATTATCTATCCGATTTCAGCTAGTGAATGGGTCATTCATGTTCAATGTGTTTCGAAAAAGGGTTGTATTACTGAAGTTCAAAATGAAAAGGGTAACTTAGTTCCTACTAGGATAACAACTGGAAGGAGAGTTTGTATAGATTATAAAAAATTAAATGCAGTCACTAGGAAAGACCATTTCCCTTTACCATTTATAGATCAAATGTTAGAAAGGATATTAGGTCTTGCATTTTAAAGTTTTCTTGATGGATTCTCAAGATATTTTCAAATTCATATTAAGCTAGATGACCAAGACAAAACCACTTTTACATGTCCATTTCGTACATTTACTTATAGAAGAATGCCTTTTGGGTTGTGCAATGCTCCGGCTACTTTTCAAAGGTGTGTTTTGGCTATTTTTAGTAAGTATGTGGAGGATATTATAGAGGTTTTCACGGATGATTTCTCTGTATATTGAGATTCTTTTGAGAAATGTCTAAAAAATTTTGATAAAGTACTTGCTAGATGTGAGGAAACTAATTTGGTATTGAATTGGGAGAAATGTAATTTTATGGTTAATGAAGGTATAGTTTTAGGTCATAAGATAGATGAGAAGGGAATTCATGTAGATATAGCAAAAACCGAGATCATTAAGAAATTACCTCATCCCATAAATGTTAAGGGAGTAAGATCATTTCTTAGCCATGCTGGATTTTACAGAAGGTTTATTAAGGATTTTTCAATTTTAGCTAAACCTTTGACTAATTTATTAGTTAAAGATGTGAAGTTCGATTTCTCTGATGACTGTTTAAAAGTCTACAACGCTTTAAGAGAGCATTAGTTTCAGCACCCATAATTGTGAAACCAAATTGGTCTTTGCCATTTGAATTGATGTGTGATGCAAGTGATGTTGCTATTGGTTATGTATTAGGTCAAAGGTATGATAAGAATTTGCATGCAATTTGTTATACGAGTCACACTTTATCTTCTGCACAATGCAATTACACCACCACTGAAAAAGAGATGTTAGCAGTCATATATGCATGTGACAAGTTTAGATCATATTTGATTAGATCTAAAGTAATAGTTTATACAGATAATGTTGCTTTGAGATATTTGTTTGCAAAGAAAGATGCTAAACCTAGATTAATTAGGTGGATCCTTCTTTTGAAAGAGTTTCACTTAGAAATAAGGGATAAAAGGGAAGTGAGAATACTGTAGCTGATCACTTATCTCGTTTAGAAGATGATAAGGGACCTATGGGTGAAACTGGTGATATTAATGAACTTTTTCGAGATGAAAATCTTATGTCTGTTAGATATACTGTTATTCTATGGTATGCTAACTTTGCAAATTATTTGGTTATGCATACTTTACCTTTTGATTTAGATTCTAATGGTAAGAAGAAATTTCTTAAGGATATTAGATCATTTATGTGGGATGACCCTTATTTGTTTAAGGTATGTGTCAACGGTATTATTCACAGATGTATAGATGATACTAACTTTTCTTCAGTTTTAAGTCATTACCATGATAGCATATATGGAGTACATTTAGGACCAGCAAAAACCATAGCTAAAGTTCTAGCGAGTGGGTTTTATTAGCCAACATTGTTCAAGGATGTAAGAGATTTTGTTTAGAATTGTGATAATTGTCAGAGAATAAAAAACATAAGTCGAAGAGATGAGATGCAATTGAAAACCATCTTAGAAGTGGAGCCTTTTTATGTTTGGGGTAGAGATTTCATGGGCTCTAAAGGTAATCATTACATTCTGGTTGAAGTTGATTTTGTTTCAAAATGGGTTGAAGCTAACGCATATGGTAAGAATGATGCTAGAGTAGTTGCTAAGTTTCTTAAGCAATTATTTAGTAGATTTGGAGTTCCTAGGACTATAATTAGCGATGGAGGTTCACATTTCATCAATAAGACTTTTTAAAGCTTGATGCATAAGTATGGAGTACATCATAAGGTTGCTACCCCGTATCACCCTCAGACTAGTGGTCAAGTAGAAATTTCTAATCGAGAAATTAAGTGGATTCTCGAAAAGACTGTCTCGAATTCTAGGAAGGATTGGTCTACTAAGTTAAATGATGCATTATGGGCTTACAGAACAGCTTTTAAGACACCTATTGCTATGACACCCTATAAGTTAGTTTACAGAAAGGCTTGTCATTTACTGGTAGAATTAGAGCATAAGGCTTTATGGGCTTTGAAGAATTTGAATATGATTTACACAAAGCCGGTGAAAGAAGAATGTTGGATTTAAATGCATTAGAAGAACATTGTTTGTCATCATATGAAAATGCAAAGATCTATAAAGAGCAGAAAAAATGGTGGCACGATGCAAAATTATGAGAAAAGAAGTTTAAGATTGGAGATAAAGTTCTGTTATATAATTCCAGACTTCACTTGTTCCTTGGAAAACTAAAATCTCGTTGGAAGGGACATTACAAAGTTATTCAAGTATTTGACAATGGAGCATTGGAATTGAAAGCCGAAAATGGAGAAATATTTTGAGCCAATGGCTAAAGAAGAAAACCTTATTTCAAAAATAAATTTGAACAACAAGACGTTGATGTTCAATTACTATAAAAATTTGAACAACAAGACGTTGATGTTCAATTACTATCTTCACCATTATCATTCCAAGTATGTAAATAGTGAATATTTATTTATATTTAATATGTTTATTTTTCTTAGTTTTCTAGGTACTAAGTCTAAAAATTGAAGAAATAGAAGGATTGAAGAAGGTCGCGATCGCGACTATAGATCGCGCTCGTGAAATTAAACCGTAAAACCTTCTATTCCTAGTTTCAAGAAAGTCACGATCACGACATGGAAAAAATTGTACCATTGCAGATCATGATTAACACGCGACAGATGGCTGAAATCGCCATTAATTGGTAGTTTGAAGGGGAAACGACTATATTGACTAATTTTACCAATTAGAGACCTATTAGAACTCTATATAAAGGTCTAGGTTGAACCCATAACCACCATAACCTTCCTATAAGTCTTCTCAAGTTCTAATTATTATATTCTTCTACAATTCTCAACCTTTTCAAACATTACATCAAAAATAATCATGACTCGTATTAAGAAATCACCCAACCAGAGAAGAGAAATCCCAAATTTTCAAGAAGAATAAGGTTGTCCTTTTCCTATCCGAACACATGAGGAAGGGAAAAGATTTCAAGTTTTGAACAAATTAGAGATAATCGGTGTGAGCAGATGACACGAAGCGGTGGGCTGAGAGAGTGCAGAGATGAGAGGCGCGGTCTACCTAGGCATTTTAAAAGGGTACCGGGTTAGGGACCCTGCAAAATTTTGGTAGAGAGAGCGAAAATGTTTTTTAGATCGGTCAAACCCCGAATCCACCATCTCTCAGTGTGGAGTCGCCAACTGGATTAGCTCTTTCCAGGAATTAGAGTCTTGTGAGGCTTAAAGTAAACCGTTTCTCTTAATTGTGCATATTCACACTTATTTCATTTTTCGAATTTATATGCATGATTCACGTATAGAAACAAAACAGTAAATCCATCCATAAAGTAGTAAATAAATGCGAAAAGTAAATGCAGAAAATTAAACATTAAAAATTACAAAGCCTCAGGGGATGCAACCGCCCGCCTATTCTATTAATTACATTTCAAAAAAATGAAATTGCGATACCCGAAGGAAAATTAAAATCCTAAACATACATCTAATCCTAATCTACCTGCATACACAAAGTTTAGCACGGGGTATATCACAACATCTTTCACGTATGCTCGATTTTGGATTTAGCGAGGCCCATGTGGCCTATATAAAAGCAAATCATGATAATGGGTTTGTTATTTAAGTAAAATGATTCATTTTATTAACATGTTGGTTGCTCATTTTAATTACTGAAATTGCTCGCATGGTAAAATGGTGAGGACTGTTATCCAGGATTATATTTTATTCCTTTCGTGGGGGTATTCTAACATACATCTCCTTTAATAAAGAAATTATAGATGATGAAGAATTAAAATAATGAAGTAAGATAAAATATTGAAAATCCTAGGTCCATAGATGAAAGAAGAAGAATAAATAAAAAATCGAAAGCATGGAATTAGCAATTCTAGGAACTCAGAGGCTTACCCTTACGGAACGAATCCACTTCAAAGATATTCGCTCGACCTTAGGAAGTCATCCTTGTCTTTTAGTTTAGGTAAAAAAATTCTAGCGTAATTACAAAAATAGTAGTTTAATTCTCGAAGTTCGGTACAATTCTGAAAGCTATTTTTTTTTGTCTGAAAAATTTCCAGTCCCAAATATCGAAAATTCCCCGACTATTTATATGAAAAATCCCAAAAATCCAAAAAAGGTAGAGAATTTTGACGAGGATCGCCAGAAATTTTGGCGAGGATCGCTAGAAATTCTAGCGGTCCTCGCCAAAAAATGGCGAGGAGGCTCGCCAGAAAAAGACTGGCGAGCCTCACCAAACATTGGCGAGACTGTCCCTCCCAAGTTTTGGTGAGGCTCGCCAGAATTTCTAGCGAGCTTTGCCAGATTTTTGGGTGAAGCAGGCCCCGGATTCGGTTCCTCGTGATTTTTTCATGGTTTTTTGTGTATTTTCATATTTCTTAATTAATTTTCGAATTAAATGGAAAAAGTAAATAATTTTATTCAAAAAGTTCTTTTAAATTCAAAGACAAGGAAGACTCCCATTTTGAGATATCTGGATACTCGAAAATTGTGTGATTCAAGGATAAAATCTCGAAAAGTCATCATCATTGAACATACGAGCTGGTACAAAATCCCGTGCTCATAGCTGCCCCTCGTGTGATCACTACTGGTTGAATAGCCAGTATGATCATACGAAAAGAGCGTATGGATGGAGAGAATACCTGATAGGTGTGGTTTGTGATTTCTTTACCATCATTGGTGGTAACATGGGCCTTCCTTTTGGGCACCATGCTTTAATTGAGTCATCCATTTCTTTCTTCGGAGATAACTTGGTGTTTATTGCCCCTTGTGGGTGGGTTTGATATGGTCGTTATGTACCCCTTTTTGGGTCAACTCTTAGTTAACTTTGTTGGAATCACCAAAGTAGGTTGCCAAAAAAAAATTGAACCGAACTGTTCCCTTCTTCATGTGTGTTTCTCTAGTAGGAGATTGAGTTGTTTACCTGTGACGGATTAGAGAAAATATAATGTTAATATATTTTATAATGAATGTTTTAATTATTTGATTGAGTTTATGCGAAGCAAAAAATTTTTCCCCTTCAATCAAAAAATTAGAAACATTGAGAAATAAATAAATTGAATGAGTTTAGGGAATATTGGGGATGTCTCGTGCACCGCTCCATTGTGTTAGGAAGCGTTTATAGCAAAATAATAATAAATAGGTGGGGTCTACTTATTCTCTTTATAAATAGGGCTCATCTTTCTTTATTTCTTCACTTTTACAATTATCCTCTCTCTCTTAACACTCTTGCTCCTCCTTCTCTCTAGAAAAGATGTCATCAAAGGTCGCTGGCAGGCAGTTCCGGTTCCCCTCTAGCCTTAGTCCTCAGCCGATCGATGAGGTTGGCGTCTTTTCAGTTGATATTGACATCGCATATGGCTTGACTACGAGAGACACTATGTTGGGGTTCACTTCTACTACCCCCATAGAGACGTTGGATCCTGACTTTCTGGCCCAGCCTCACCTCTCCCGAATCAAGGTATTTACTAGAAACATTTTTATTTCCCTTCTTTTATGCAACTTTATGCTATTTAGGAACTAGAATTGAACTGAAAATTGAACCATGTCATGAAATTTTAGTCTAGAAAATTGTAGAAAAATAAAAAGAGAACAACTTTGGGTCCGCCAAAATTTTTCCAGTGGATAAAATCTGGCGGGGTACCTCGGGGACCTCGCCAAATTTTTTGAAGGACCCTCGCCAGAAATGTCTAGCGCAGCCCCGAGGGTTCGCCAGATTTTTCCAGTAGCGCCCTTTGGGGTCTCTGATGCTCGTCTATATGTATCTCTTTTTTTTCTTTATTTTTCTTTATTATTTTTTTGTTTAATTCTGAAATGCGTATTATTTGATTATATTTGTAGTCTCCCACACTTCGCTACACAGGTGGATATTCTACTATTCAAACATGGTGGCGTCACGCTTCTTCTCGACCAGAGCTTGTTTGAGGCCACTGGTTTCGGTGATCTAGCCCAATCCTTACGACCTACATTATTACCGTATGCGACATTGATTGCGTTGGCTCAGAGGTGGAGTGATATTTCACACACTTTCCATCTGTCGATCGGGGAGGTTACTATCACCCCATCTGACATTGTGGCGATTACAGGTCTGCCCTGGACCGGTACTATTATTTGTTTCAACTCCTTCTTGGAGCGGTTGTTCAAGGCTCCCATCGCTTGTCATCGAATCAGAGATTTACTTGACATTAACCCTAGTGGCCGAGCACTGAGTTATGGTGTATTAGTCGAGTATTGGATGGGTCGATGGTCTATCTCGAAGGTTGAGGTTCCACTATATGTTCGTTCCTTTCTGATCACTCTATTGAGCGTGACCTTCTTCCCGATCTCGAATAGCGAGATCAATTATGGGTTGATCGAGCCCTTAGCAGACTTGGACAGCTTTAGTGGCCTTAACTGGCCCCGGGCTATCTTAGCCTAGACATACTTTACCCTTGACCTTGTTACTCGGGCTCACCTAGGGTCGCTGCGATGCTGCCCTATGATTCTTCAGGTAGCGTTTGTTTATTTTATGATTCATGAATATCGGTTATTTTTATTAACCTTAATTGACTTTTTGGTTTTACAAGAATGGGATTTCTTTTACTGCTTCCTCCCCACCCCACGATTTGCCGATGTTCCGGGTGACACTCCCTGTATGGTCCTAGATTCGAACCTCATTTCGATCATTAGATTTCTTTACATATTCGAGTGATTGTTGTATAAGTGTAATTGCAAATCACTTATTAATAAAAGTTTTCATTCTTCAATACTCGTTTGTTTGACATTCACAAAGAATAACATCCTAGCGAAGGTTCTGTACGAGTCGAGACCAAAGTAGAAGCAGGAATTGCGGGAATTAACAACTCCCATTAAAGAGTGGATACGGTTTGATCAACTTTAGCTTTTACTTGTATACCTTACAACTTTGCTTTGCTTTCTACTTATACTTTCTATTTCGAAGTTTATGATATGTCTACGTGTCATAATGTGTATTTCATGTTGAGCCTTTTATATTAATCAAGTTATATACTTTTGAGTTAACTTTAAGAGTAGTTTTGGGGTTAACGAGATTGTGTATAATCACTAGATCTGTGATTATAATGCTGTTTAGTGAGCCAACATTTTTGGAATAGTAACTTACTAAATATGTCTATGTGAGAGTGACCCGTACTAAGCATAGTTGTATTGTTATCCAGGTTTATACAATCGTCTTAATTCATTTCCACTAGATTTAGAAAATTCATTTCATGTGTTCATATGCGATGAATAATTGAATATTTGAATATCTAGAACCAAATTTGTTAAATTAGTCTAGTGTACGTAATATCTTTGTTGATTTTGCACGTTCTCTTTGCTATACTTGTTCGTACGAATAATCTATACTAATTTCTTCTACTCTGACCTATATACTTTTACCCACCGTCATATTCCATCCTACCCAGCAAAAATAAAATCATTTATTTTATTTTCTTTTGTTCCGTTTCTCTTGTTGATCTTTAGAGTTGGTTCCTTCCCTGTGGGTTCGATATCTTTTAAAACTACATCGCAACTGTATACTTGCATTTGTCATCGTTTTTCTATTTTGGTATGTTGTATTTATAACACCTGTACTTTAAAATCTCTCACAAATGAGGATATTGTGTTCTTTACTGTGGGGGGCATTTGTAAAAAATCCAAAAAAAATTAAAAAAATGAAGAATTTGAAAATTTTTGTTATTTATACATTATTCATTCTTATACTTTAATAACATTTGTGTGAGCACAGGATTTTGTACCAGCTCGTGCATTCAATGATGGCGGCTTTTCAAAATTAACTAAAAATATAAAAATACACAAAAAAATTCGACAACGCAATCCAAAACAGGATCTGGAGCCTGCCTTGCCGATATCTGGCAATGCAAGGCTCGCCAAAAGGCTTGGTGAGCCTCGCCAAGAGCCTGGCAGACCTCACCAGAGGCCTGGCGAGGTACCCCAGGAGCCTGGCGAACCTCGCCAGGCTTTGGCGAGGCTCGCCAAGTTATCTGGCGAGCTCGCCAGACCTTTGGCAAGGCTCACCAAGAAACCCGATGAGCTCGCCAAACTGTTTGGCGATACTGGCGAGCTCGCCAACAAGTTTTGGATTTTCCTGGTTTTTTTTCTATAAATTCGGGACATTTTTTGATTGAAGGGGGCTCGAAAATTCAGAGAAAAATCCTCTCTTTCAGATAAAAAATACATACAATATTTTCTTCTTTTCTTCTAATTTTTTTTGGATCCAAAACACTTTTGGATTCCAAATTTCTTCATCTTTTAAACAAACTTCTTCATCTATTTCTTCTTAAATCCTCATATATTCTCGGGTCTAAAGCAAATTTTGAACCCGAGTCTGATTATCTTTTTGATAAATAAACACATATTTACCAATTAAATTACACTAAAATTCCAAGAATTAAACGTAGATTTTTTTTAGACTTTTACATCAACAATTTCACCTAAACTAAAGGATGAGAAGGACTTCCAAAGGCCGAACGGATATGTCAAAGTGGATTCATACCGCAAGGGTAAGCCTTTGAGTTAATAGAGTTGCGAATTTCATGCTTTCATCTACTTTCATCTTATTCTGATTTTATTTGTGGACTTAGAAATTGTTTCACTTAATATTATTGTAAATACTGTAATATTCTTCTTCTTCATCTTTATTTCTTTTTTTATTATTTATTTTATGTATTACATACCCCAACGAAGGGAATTAAAATTATTCCCTGGATAACAGACCATACCTTTTGCTATGCGGTCATTTTCACTAATAAAATTAACCAACATACGTGTAAATAAAAATGAACTATTTTTATTTAAAATAACAACCTAAATCGTCGATGTTTTAATTAGACCACACGGGTCTTGCTAAAATCAAATCAAACATATGTGATATATCCCCTGTGCTAACCTTTGTGCATGCAGGTTAGATGTATGTTTAGGATTTTATTTTTCCTTCGGGTATTGCACATATTTTACGGAAAATGTAATTAATAGGTTAGCTGCGGTTGCATCCCCCAATTTTTGGAAGCCTTGTAATTTTATTTTCCACATTTACTTACTATTTTGTGGATGGATTTACTGTTTTTTCTATACCTGAATCATGCATGTAAACTCGAATAATGACCTAAGTGCGAATATGCATAACTAAGAAAATACGGTTTTCTGTAGATGTAATATAATGTGATCACTTAAGAAATAAGCAACTTATCCCGGACCCGAATCTCTGTATCTTAGTGGGCCATCCCCCGGACGTTAAGCGTCACAGTACTCTAATTTCTAGAAAGAGCTAATCCATGTGGCGACTCCACACTAAAAGATGGCGGATTCGGGTTCGAACTGATCTAAAACATTTTTCACCTTCTCTTTCAACCTTTTTACTGGGTCCCCGACCTGGTGCACCTTTTTCCAAGACACCCTGGTGGACCACGCCTATGAAACCGCACGCTCTCGGACTACCGCTCCGTATCGCCCGCTCACAGTGGTGACTCGGCTGGGGATTTTTTTTCTAAAACTTGTTTTTCTTGCATGTAAATAAACCCATTTATAACCTTCATGTAAATAAACCGTAGGCATTTTCCCTAGGGTGTTACCCAAACAAGCGATCATGCATTATATTTTCTTGCAGGTGCGCTCCTTAGTACCGTCATGGTACTAAGATGAACCAAACTTAGGATAGTGACTAGCCAAAAACCCTACACATAGGAGTTTTATGGTTAGAAGTTTGGACGTTGCATGCTTTGTGCTATGTGTATACTACGTTAAATATGTCATTGTACAAATGTCAAACTAACCACGAATTTTTGTGAAGACACTTGAATGCACACACTCATGATATTAAATGTACATACCAAACCAATATCACATACACTTAGGCACAGTTGACACTATAGATTGTGTCGCCCTAGGACAACATTAAACCACTTAGGAACATCACTTACCCCTTTTCAGCGAGATATCCACTTAACATCCCGCTATTAGCCTGCACATGGCAAACATACCTTCCTTTTACTACGTGATGTCCACTTAACATCCAGCATTTAGCCCACAAGGGGCAATAATATATCCTACACATCACCTTTGAGATGTCCACTCAACGTCCAACTCATAGCCCTTTCGGGGCAATTATACACACCAAAAGCCCAAACGGTAAAACCATATTTCCCACATTAAAGGATATCCTAGTTAATGTCCTAACATAAGCCCACATGATGCAAACATACTTCAAAAATCTTACCTTACCAATACTTCAAGGGTATATGCTTCATACCCGAATCATTCATCCACACAAGGTAATAATCCATGTATCACCACATACCCTCAAATAGTGATGACCACATAGGTATCCAAAAACTTTTCCCTAATTGGGTGAAATAACCAAATCATTCATTAGGTATCTACATACAGTAGTTATTTTCATTTTATTAGGGTATGTCACACCGCTTACCTGAAACAATTTTGACCTCCTCATCTCATGAGACCTAGTCATAGTACGAAACCTCAAACCATTGACCTATTACCACATAGGTAGCTTAGTCAACTCACTTAAACCATTCATATTATGATATCACAGCGACATTGTACAAATCTCAAATCCAACCCCTGTTGTTGGATTATTCATTTCCACATGTTTTCATTTTTACCTAACGACTAACCTGTTTGTATCAAATGGATTGACATACATGTTATTTCACATCATGGCATGCTAACCCCTTTGTGAATGCAGCCATAACATTAAAAATCTCATGCATTACCCGCATCATGAATCATATCACATGCACAGTCTAATATTCTACTCGTGTATCAAAGGGGCTTGTAAGAGACCTGCTCACCGCCTAGTCTGTGTTTCCCCAATTATGGCCAATTTGGAGGGGGTTCCGTACACTAACTCAAGTGAGGACCCAGGTTCAAACTGAGATTCAATTCAACGTACTGTTATGGCCAATCCATAAGAAGAAGGCTTAAGGGAAGATTACCCTGTCCTAACGGGATAAAATTCTCAGCAGTTGTCGGTGAGCACCGAGATTGCAGCTACCATAAACGCCTTTGCCAACAGTGAATAGCTAGCTACGCTCATTTGCCAACACCTCGAGAGGACCCAGAATGCAATGCTCAGCCCGGAGGTCACTCTTAACAATGTCAATCTGACAGGGTGACCTCCTACTTCACTCATGATGCCCCTACCTCCTACTGCCCATTACCAGTTTGGGGTAGGATAAAGTTATCCTATCCAACCAGCATTCGCACTAGGGCCTTTCTACTAAGGAATGACCCAACACCCTATTCCTAACTGGAATACGTCAGTCACCTTAGAGTTTCAGGCACCTCAACTACCCCATTTCGTGGCATACCCCCAGGGGCAATATGGCTCTTATCCAAGCGCAAGGGATGCCATCCTTCAACAACCAGGAATGGTGGAACTATGGCAACATTTCTTGGCCACTCACTATGGCCACCTAAGGAGCACGTACCTTGCACAACCAATAATCGAAGATGAAGATAGCTTGCCCCCAAACTTCATAATGCCGCAGTTTGAGAAGTACGTAGGATCTGGCAACCCATGAGCTCACTTAACTTATTATCAAACAGGGAGAGAGCATTAAGGGTCAGCAATCGAATGATTGCTAAACTCTTCGTTGTCACCTTAGGCCACCCAGTCAATGAATGGTACAGCCACCTTCCGCTGAACATAGCTACTAATTGGAATAGCCTCGATCAAGCTATGCTAGAGCATTATGGTTTTAATTATTAGATGGAAACCACAATGTAGCATCTGGAGGCTATAAGGCAAAGGTAGGGTGAGAGCTTTAAATCCTACTATGCATGCTGGATGGCCACACAGATCAGGCTTAAGGCTTGCTTAACTCTACCAAAGATGATAACCAAGCTTTTGGATGGTGCACTGCTATCATACAGGAACAAGTTTGGATTAGACATCTTTTCAAGCTATCAAGAAGGGTTTGAAAAGGTAGATAGAATGGAGCACTTCGAATCCATTGATACATCTGGGGGCCTTTTGAATTTTGAATAAATTGAACATTGTTTATTTACTTGATATTTTATCAATGACATCACGCATTATACATAATTGTTTTTAGCACATGTGACATATCATTTCATTAAATTAATTTGGGTATAAATGGATTCCCCGAAAATTCAAATGATTTGAATCTTGAGATAAAGTGAGAGATAAATACATGTACTTAGACAATGCATGATAGCAATTACCTCATCATAAAAGGATGAAAGATCAATGGAAAGATCTCCAACCATGAAACATCCACTGACTCAACCAAGAGAACGAATCATACAAAGATTAAAAGGATTGAAGCTAGAATAAGGCCATAATGTCGACCAAGAAAGTTGACACCAAATAAATGACGCAATGCCACAAAGGAGTCAGATCATTGAACACGTCAACAACTCCATCACAACCAATCATGAGATCAAACAACTGGCGCAATTCTACAAAGAAGGTGTCAGATCATTGAACACGTCAACAACTCCATCATCACCATTCATGAGATCAAATAACTGGAACAATGTCACAAAAAAGGAGTCAGATTGTTGAACATGTCAACAACTCCATCACACGGCTCACCACCATTTATGGGGAAATCAAACAATGATTGAAGCACTAGAAAGGTAAAAATAGATGGCACAACACTAAAGATAGAAACGAGTCAGATTGTTGAACATGTCAACAACTCCTTCACACGAATCCCTACTATATGTGAGGCAATCATTGCACCATCAAAGGAAACAATGATGATCAAGACCTATCATCACCTACACCTCAAGCTAGCAAAGCAGCATAAGCACCAACTAACTAATCGGTTAGAAACGCTGAACTAGACAACAACTGAAGTCGTGGACATGGACGGTGACTGATTTACCAAATCTACCAAGTCTTACACAATTGATATCATGCATAGGTGAAAGAAATAAATCGATGAGAAGCAGTACAATAAAAAATAAATTTGTAATTACCCTGTCAATTAACATTCGGTTAGTTGAGCAAAAATTAGGGCCTCTTTTCAAACCACAAAAAGAATAGTCTACTGAGTTGAAAACCCGAAAAAGGCGGCTTAGGCAAAACTTATGACATTGAGAGAACTACATTGGTTAGAACACATGAGAGGGCTAATTGATGGCAGGAGTCAAATCATATGAAACATTTATACCCCTATTAAGTTCATCAATGAATTGTCATTTTTGTTGAATATTTATGCACATGTTTATTTTGATTGCTTGCATGCCAATGGTAGAATGTCGCAAGTAAACATTAAAAAAATGAAAAAAATAAAAAAAAATAATAAAGAAAAATGAGTCTGCTGGATTGAAAACCTGAAAAGGTGGTCCAGGCAAAAATTAAAACAAGGTTCGATAGATTGAAAACCCGCAAGGGCAATCTATGCAAAACTCAAGACCATAGAAATATCAAATTCATCATCTCCTCCTCGGAATGGTACGAGGCATCATATACCTTCAAACAGCTTCCAAGCGATCATTGCCGACACAACGTGGGATCAACGACTTATCCAGACTTTCCTCAAATCAGATCCAAGCTATGAACTCGAATCTGATTCAACGAACCCATGGTCATCGCTTTGAGGGAGTCGTCCATGGAATTCCTAACAAGACAAACCCTTGGGGCAACCATGCACCAGCACAAGAGAAGGCTCTTAATTGAATGAAGCCCACGATACCTACAATAAATAAACATACATCACATTATAAAAATTGTTCATGCATAAAATCATGCATACATTACATTCGCATCACATCATTTACAGGATGCCAAACCGGGGTGACACTATCCCAATATACAAGAACCTCCATCTCCACATAAGGAACCTACAAATAAGACAATGGCCCACTCAAGCCTAAAGTTAACATTGTAACATCATGAAAGCCTCCTAAAATAACGGATCAATTTCCGGGACATCCCCGAATTTCCATTAAACTTATTTATTCCTCATGTTTTAATTTTTGATTGAAGGGGCAAAAATTTTTGCTTCGCATAAACTCAATCAAATAATTAAAACATTCATCATAAAATGTATTAAAATTATCTTTTTTTTTATTTGTTACAGGAAACAAGTATCCTATTAAGGAAATTCAAAATATAACCGAAGAAGGAAACGTCTATCTCGATGGATGAAGAACGAAACAATCTCATTTATCAACCGAAAAATGAAATAGTTACCGACTACAACAGGGACGTCGTAGAAAGAAATGGTCGACCCGCCCACAAGGGGTATCAAGTACCTAAGGAATTCTAAAGAAGGAGATGGACAACCCTATGAAGACACAACGCCAGAAAGGAAGGACTATGTGATCACCAATTGGGAACAAGAAGTCACCAGTCGCACCGGTTAGGTATATTCTCAATCCCTCCACTTTTTTGTGTGATAATACTAGTTATACAACCAGAAATTATCACATGAGGGGCAGCTGTGATCACAGGATTTTGTACAAGCTCGCGAGTTCAATGATGATGGCTTTTCGGGATATTTATCCTCGAATCACACGATTTTCGACCGTCCGACAATTTTCAAATGAAAGTCTTCCTCGTCACTGAATTTAAAAGGACTTTTTATAAATTAACTAAAAAATATAAAAATACACAAAAAATTTGAAAACCGGATCCGGAGCCTGTCTCGCCGATACCTGGTGAGGCACGGCTCGCTAGAAGGCCTGGTAAGCCACGCCAAACCCTGGCGAGGTACACCAAGGGCCTGGCGAACCTTGCCAGGCATTGGCAAGGCTCGCCAGACCTTTGGCGAGGCTTAGCTCGGTGAGGTAAGCCTCGCTAAGCAGTTTGGTGAGCTCGCCAGCCAGTTTGGCTAGGCTGCCTAACCAAGCAGTCCGATGAGCTCGCCAGCATGTTTTGGATTTTCTGGGTTTTTTTCTATAAATTTGGGACTTTTTTGGATTGAAGAAGGCTCGAAAATTCAGAGAAAAATTCTCTCTTTCAAATGAAAAATACATACAATATTTTCTTCTTTTCTTCTAATTTTTTTGGATCCAAAACACTTTTGGATTCCAAATTTCTTCATCTTTTAAACAAATTTCTTCATCTATTTCTTCTTAAATCCTCAGATATTCTCGGGTCTAAAACAAATTTAGAATCCGAGTATTATTATCTTTCGGATAAATAAACATGTATTTTCCAATTAAATTACACTAAAATTCCAAGAACTAAACGAAGATTTTTTTAGACTTTTACATCAACAATTGACTTTTACATCAACAATTTCACCTAAACTAAAGGACAAGGAGGACTTCCAAAGGCCGAACGGATACACCGAAGTGGATTCATACCGCAAGGGTAAGCCTCTAAGTTCCTAGAGTTGCGAATTTCATGCTTTCATCTGCTTTCACCTTCTTTTGATTTTATTTGTGGACCTAGAAATTGTTTCACTTATTATTATTGTAAATATTGTAATATTCTTCTTCTTCATCTTTATTTCTTTTTTTTTATTATTTATTTTGTATATTAGAATACCCCAACGAAGAGAATTAAAATTATTCCCGGATAATAGACCTCATCATTCGTCATGTGGTCATTTTCACTGATAAAATTGATCAACATATGTGTAAATAAAAATGAACTATTTTTATTTAAAATAACAACTTGAATCATCGATGTTTTAATTAGGCCACACGGGCCTCGCTAAAATCAAATTGAACATATGTGATATATCCCCTGTGCTAACCTTTGTGCATGCAGGTTAGATGTATGTTTAGGATATTATTTTTCCTTCGGGTATTGCACATATTTTATGGAAAATGTAATTAATAGGTTAGCGGGCAGTTGCATCCCTAGATTTTTGAAAGCCTTGTAATTTTATTTTCCTCATTTACTTACTGTTTTGTGGATGGATTTACTACTTTTTCTATACGTGAATCATGCATGTAAACTTGAAAAACGACCTAAGTGTGAATATGCATAACTATGAAAATACAGTTTTCTTTAGATTTAATATAATGTGATCACTTAAGAAATAAGCAACTTATCCCGGACCCCGAATCTCTGTGTCTTAGTGGGCCGTCCCCCGGACGTTAAGCCTCATAGGACTCTAATTCTTGGAAAGAGCTAATCCAAGTGATGACTCTACAATAAGAGATGGGGGATTCGGGTTCGAACTGATCTAAAACATTTTTCACCTTCTCTTTCAACCTTTTTACTAGGTCCCCGACCTGGTGCATCTTTTTTCAAAACACCCCGGTGGACCGCGCCTATGAAACCACGTGCTCTTGGCCCACCGCTCCATGTCACCCACTCACAATTTGTCCAAGGTTATTGTGAGTGTTAGGCATTACAAGTTTGATGTTATTGCAAAATTTGAGCGCATGTTGAAATTGAGCATTTTTAGCATAACATTTATCAATTTGGCAAGGATGAGTGGTGAGTAACATTCGAAAGCTACATTCCAAGTAAGTTTAGATATATATTTCAATGCAACATGAATTAGTATAAGTTATATTGTTTTAGTTTAATGCTTCCGATAAGTTTAAGTGGAGTAACATCTAATAGTATTCTTACTACGAGTTTTATATGCAAATCTTGAATAATTCCTATAAGTATTGAGTGTGTTTAAAGTGTTGGGAAACTATAGCCATAATACTTTGAAATTAATCAATAAAGGATGAGGGCATTAAGAGTGAAAAATAAAAAGAAATAGAGGATAACCAATGAGTTATGCAAAAGGTGAGGAATGGTACGAAGTAGAAACTGCAACCATTCATTGAGTAAAAAAAAGAAAAATAGCGTAGCATGAAAAATGGGTGCAAAGTACAAAGTACTTCAAAAACATATGCTTAAAAAAAGAGAGAGTGGTATGGAGCATAAAATGCAACCACTGAAAAAAAGGGAGAGTGGTACGAAGCATAAAATGCAACCACTAAGAGTGTTTTTAGCATCCTAGGTTACCTGAAAATGCCTTGAGAAAAAATTATTCAAAGTGTGCTTTTTATGTCCTTTATACTTTATAATATGCTTAAGAAAAAGAAATATTCAAGTATTCATATAATGCTTATATGAAGATACGATTCGGTTGAACCTCCATTAAGATCAAAAGTATGCAAATAGACTATACAAATTGCACATTACTAATTTGTGTGAAATTTTGGACTTTTACTTGAATCATATGCAACGTGGGAATGTGGTACTCACTGCAATAATCTTTCATCAAATGAGGTATGAACTTGAATACTATTTTATATACTTCTGTTGAATTTACCTTGAGGATAAGGCAAAAGTTAAGTGTGGGGGTGTGATAAGTGTATAATTACACTTATTGTTATAATAATTTTACACATTAAGCATTATAGTTTAAGTCATTTTTATACTTCATATAAAAGATTTCACGTGGTATGTAGTTGTTTTTGATGCAAATGCAGGTATTAGGTAAATTTTGGAAGTAAAATTATTAGAGTTGGAAATCTATGAAAAAAGAGTGAAAAAGGTGCAAAAAGATACGTGGAACTTAAGGATTTGGCTTAGGATCGAAGCTATCAAAGATCGGTAAAGTTACATGAAGGATTCTAAAGAAAAACACAATTCACGGTTACGAAAACCATTTGCGGTCACGACTTAGTATTCTTTAAAATAGAAAGTTGCCAACCAAGTGTGAGCGCGCAACACGGAGCGGTGGGCCGAGAGCGAGCGGGGTTCATAGGCGCGGTCCACCGGGGTGTTTTGAAAAAAGGAAGGAAGAAGAAAAAGCACCGGGTCTGGGACCCGGGAAAAAAAGGTTTGAAAGACAAAAAGGCAAAAATTTTTTAGATCGGTTCGAACCCGAATTCGCCGTCTCTCAGTGTGGAGTCACCACCTGGATTAGCTCTTTCCAGGAATTAGAGTCTTGTGAGGCTTAACGTCCGAGGGACGGCCTACCAAGACACAGAGTTTCGGGTCTGGGATAAGTTGCTTATTTCTTATTGGATCGCATTAAATTACATCTACAGAAAACCGTTTTCTTTTAATTGTGCATATTCTCACTTATGTCATTTTTGGAGTTAAATGCATGATTCACGTATTGCGAAATATAAACCATTCACAAAGCGGAAAAATAAACCATCCACAAAACCGTAAGTAAATGCGGAAA
>CATIWQ010443027.1:0-21444 GCA_949673415.1 Euphorbia schlechtendalii
GATCAACTTTAGCTTTCACTTGCATACCTTACAACTTTGCTTTGTTTTCTACTTATACTTTCTATTTCGAAGTTTATGATATGTTTATGTGTCATAATGTGTATTTCGTGTTGAGTCTTTTATATTAATCAAGTTATATGCTTTTGAGTTAACTTTAAGAGTAGTTTCGGGGTTGACGAGATTGTGTATAATCACTAGATTTGTGATTATAATGCTTTTTAGTGAGCTAACATTTTTGGAATGGTAACTTGCTAAATATGGCTATGAGGGAGCGACCCGTACTAAGCATAGTAGTATTGTTATCTTGGTTTATATAATCGTCTTAATTCATTTGCAGTAGAATTAGAAAAGTCATTTCATGTGTTGCTTTGCGGTGAATAATTGAATATCTAAATATCTGGAACTGAATTTGTTAAATTAGTCTAGTGTACGTAATATCTTTGTTGATTTTGCATGATTTCTTTGCTATACTTGTTTATAGGGATAATCTATACTAATTTCTTCTACTCTGATCTATATACATTTACCAACTATCATATCCCATCCTACCCAACAAAAATAAAATAATTTATTTTATTTTCTTTTGTTCTATTAGTCTTATTAGTCATTAGAATTGGTTCCTTACCTGTCGATATCTTTTAAAACTACATCGCAACTGTATACTTGCAGTTATCATCATTTTTCTATTTGATAAGTGGTATTGACAACACCTGTACATTAAAGTAAAAATCTCGCGAATAAGTTGTTAAACTTATAAGTAGAAAAGTGGTAAACAGCGACCATTGGAGCTCCTCCACCTAGATCTTTTTGGCCAAATTCAGCCTACGAGCATGGGTGGTAAGAGATTTTCATTGGTGGTTGTGGATTACTTCATGAGATTCACGTGGGTAGTCTTGCTAAGTGGTAAAGATGAAATGTATGAATCGTTTATAAAGCTCAAAAATCGGATAATGAACGATATACGAACTAAAATCAATTGAATCCAAAGTGATCATGGATGTGAATTCGAGAACTTTCATTTTGAGGAATTCTGTTCAGCTCATGGTATTGATAACAACTTCTCTTCTCCCTATAAGCCTCAACAAATTGGGGTTGTAGAAAGGAAGAATAGAACTATAGTTGAGATGGCTCGATCCATGCTGAGTGATAACAATCTACCAAAGTACTTTTGGGGAAAAGGTGCTAACACAACTTGTTACATCTTGAATCAAGTTTTAAATTGCCTAATTCTTGAGAAGACACCCTATGAGCTTTGACAAGGGCACAAGCATAAGATTGGCCATCTTAGATATTTTCACTGTAGGTGCTTTATTACTAACACCAAGGAGCTGTTAGGTAAGTTTGATCCTAAGTCTGATGAAGGTATCTTTCTAGGATACTCAACTAACAGCAGGATATATAAAATATATGTCAAGCGTATGGACTTATTAGAGGAGTCTATGAATGTAGACTTCGATGAAGCTAATAATGTAGATAGACATCTATATTATGAAGATGAAGGAGTAACCCAATAAGCATATCAACTTAATATGACACTCTTTGTGCTGCCCAACCCAACACAAGAAATTGAAGCTGAGGAAGTAAAAGAAGATGATGATCTCTCTATGAAATTCAACAATGGAGAAGATCAGCCCTCTCCCCAGCAACCCATTGTAGATCCTCTAGTTGTTGATTCGAGTCTATTGAGGGAGACTAGGAATCGCAACCATCCGCTAGATAGCATTGTTGATGATGTTCATAATCCAGTGATGACATGAGGTCAGCTCCGTAGGATGATGAATCATCCGGCTATCATCTCATTGGTTGAACTCAAGATGTTTGATGATGTAAAAGGAGATGATTATTGGATGATCACAATGCAAGAGGAGCTGGATCATTTCAAGTGCAATGATGTTTGGGAACTAGTTTCAAAGCCTAAAGGGAAATCAATTATAAGAACCAAATAGGTTTTCAAGAACAAGCTAGATGAAGATGGCTCTGTTGTCAAGAACAAAGCCAGGCTTGTTGCTCAAGGATACTATCAACAAGAAGGCATTAATTAGGATGAGACTTGTGCTCCTGTAGATCAGCTTGAAGCTATTCGAATCTTGTGTGCGTTCACATCTCATATAATTTCAGGTTATATCAAATGGATGTTAAGAGTGAATTCCTGAATGGATTCATTCAAGAAGAAGTTTTTGTTCACCAGCCTTGAAGCTTTGAAGATCCAAAGAATCCTAAACATGTCTTCAAACTAAAGAAAGCTCTCTACATATTGAAGCAGGCTCCTAGAGCTTGGTATGAGAGGCTAACAAATTTTCTTATCAACAAAGGTTATGAAAGAGGGTAAGCAGATACGACTCTGTTTATCCAATGAAGAAAAGAAGATGTGTTGCTTATCCAAATCTATGTGGATGATATCATCTTTGAAGCAACTGATGAGAAGCTTTGAAAGGAGTTCAACATGCAAATGAAGAGTGAATTTTGAGATGTCAATGATGGGAGAGCTCAACTTTTTCTTTGGACTTCAAATCAAGAAAAGTGAAGATGGAATCTTCATCAGCCAAGAAAAGTATGTCAAAGAAGTCCTGAAGAAGTTTGACATGAAGCATTCAAAGCCAATGTTCAATCCCATGGCCACTGATACTATCTTGAGTAAGGATGAAGGTGGTAAACAAGTAGATAGTAAGTTCTATGGATGTATTATCATTTCTCTTCTTTATTTAACTATAAGTAGTCCTGATATCCAATATGTTGTGTGCTATTGCACACGTTATCAAGCTGATCCCAGAGAATCTCACTTAGCAACTATTAAGAGAATTCTCAAGTACTTGCAAAGTTCTATTAATGCAAGTCTGTGGTGTCCCAACAACACTTATTCACTCCAATAGGATTCACAGATGCTGACTATAGAAGAGACAAGCTCGATAGGAAAAGCACCATAGGAGGATGCCATTTCCTTGGAGAATGCCTTGTATCATGGTATAGCAAGAAGTAAACTTCTATTACACTAAGTACATGGAAGTAGGAAGTTGCGTAGCACAACTACTATGGATTAAGCAGCAACTAGAAGATAATGGTATAAAGTCTATGTGTCTCAAAGTTATGTGTGATAACAAGAGCATAGTCAACCTATCTAAAAATCTAGTTTAACATGGTAGGATGAAGCATGTCAATATAAGACATCACTTCATAATGGATCATGCGCTAAGTGGAGATGTCAAGCTAGATATGTTCCTTCCAAGGAACAGCGTGTTGACATATTCACCAAACCATTTCCCAAGGAGCAATTCAATGTTCTAAGGCAGCTTATTAGAATGGAGAACCCGCTATGAAGAAGAAGAAAGAAAAATTAAGAATTCTATGAGATTCAACCAAAAGAGAAAACACATATTTAACATCATTTAATTTTTAATGTAATGTTGTTAGATTATGTTTCATGGTTAAACTCAAAACCCACTTTTTCAAATAGACGTGTTTTTGAATTAGAACCGTCTATTATTAAACTCATTGTTTTATCAAGTTCATTTGTTAAGTGTTAATCTCAACGTTAAACTTGATCCTTCTTTGTGTAAGTGCTACATATCATCGCCTCTTAAGATGCCTATAAAAGCTGGAAGGAGTTAAAGAGAGAGGTTACTTGCTTTTACAAATTTAAATCGATTTAGAAGTAAAGAACCCTAATTTCCTTTCTCTCAAAACCCTTTCACTCTTCTCAAATGGTGATCATAAGAAATACCTTCAGGCCCAATTTTACCATTACCAAAAAGCTTATTGTCAACACTAATGGCAAGATGGAGAAATTAACCTTGGAAGCTGGAACTTTGCTCACCAAGGTTGACTGGGCAGATAACCTAGATTTTGGCCTTGTTTATTAGGTCGATTATGAGAGCCTAATCAGAAATCGAATCATGCAAAGGATTATCAAGTTGCAAAACTTGAGCTCATTCCTTCGAATTGAAGGAGCCGCGATAATTAGGCTGATTAGGCTTTCTATTTTCACCTCTACACCATTCAAGGTCTAAATGATGTCTTACTGGTGGAATTTGAAGGAATTCTACCCTAATTTGCTTCAGATTGATTGGGAGCATCATGAATATGCCTTCAAAAGGCACTCAGGTTCGCATAACCGGTGATGAAGAAATCATGATAATTCATGAAGATTAAGAACTCCTCTCTAACTATATGTCTATGGAGATTGTTGCATCTGGAATGAGCTAGATAGCTAGAATGAACCACAAACTAGTGGTCAAGATGTTGTTGCCCAAGACTGGGTCTGTTACTAGCTGCACCTATTTAGAAAGGTGTGTGGACTACAATCTGGTAGAGGGAAAAAGGCTTAACTAGCTTGTGGTGATTCTTAACCACTTGACCAAGCTGACTATTGTCTATCATTATGGTTACCTCATCACCACTTTATGAGGGCAGTGAACATAGATATAGCTAAGTTTCTGGGCGATTCTGGTGATACTATGTTACCGATGAAGAAGATGTTAGATCTCACTCACTTCACCAAACCGTGTAACGACCAATTGTGTACCGACAGTACGAAAACTCAAGTGTGTACCGGCAGTAGTGCCTGTGGATGTGCCTAAGGATGAAGAAGATGGATTTATGGTGGACTTTGAGGGAAGTGAGGACATCAGCGATAATGTGCCTCTTACAGCTATGTTAGAACAAATCAACACCACCTCCTCTTCACCAAAACCAAAGGCCACTTCTTCTAAGGCTAGGAAGAAGAGCCCCGCTAAGCTAAAGGTTGATGAAGTTCTTGCTAAGCCCCTAAGGCAAAGGAGGCAAATGAAAGAAAAGACTCGCTCTCAAAGGAAGCTGAGATGAAGCAGCAAGCTGAGCAGTAGGATGAAGAGAAGATAGATGTGATTGAGGAAGAAGAAACCTTGCGCCAAAGAAAGAGCAAACTTGTTGTAACAGAAGAGTCAGACAAGCATGGTGATTCCAAGAAGTCAAAGGATGAGGATACAATAAGTCTTGGTGCTGCATCTAAGATCAATGAAGCAATTACCAAAGTAAAAGGCACTCAATGCAAGCGATCTGCCTCCAACCGGCCTTTCCAAAAGAATGTGCAAGAGGTGAGTAGTGACGAGGATGTTGGAAGAACCATATCCGCTCATCCGGAAGAGTCTGATCTTCCTAATCCCAACATCCCCAAACCAACTTTCACTCAACCTAAGAAACTTCCTACTCAATTTGAGATACCTCTAGCTGATCCATTCGTAGATCAATCAAGAGGTACCTTTAAAACCTACACCCTATTCTTCTGTAAATCCTAAACCCTCTTATCCTATAAAAATCATTGTTTCTACTCATATAGATACTAAAATTCCTTCTTCTATAAATCCTCCACCTTCTAACACTATAAATTTTCCTATTATTATACCTTCTTCTCTAGTAAATACATAATCTTCACCAGTAAATATCCCTTCTTCTCCCATAAAAAGCCACAACTCTTTCTGTCCACATAACACTCAAACACAAACAACTACTTCTTCTCTTCCCCAAGTACAAACATGAACATAAATAATACTTTCCCTTGTAAAGTCTAAAACCATCCCTTTTTTCTTCAAATTTACAAATTCCTAAACTCCACCGCTCTAATCTCTCTGATTGGAGATGTTCCTAATGCTAAGAACTCCACTTAGCAAGGAAAAGCAAGTGGTCCAAGTACTGAGCCGTTTTATACCCATGAAGTACCTGAACCCAATAGTAAGCCAACCTAAGTGGACATGGCTGATGCATCCATCTTGGCTTAGATAAGAGACTGGGCAAGAAAGAAATTCTCATCTCTCAAGACTGACTTTGAGTTGGATGGAGCAGTTAGAAATTTGATACTGTCTCACCAATTGACGGGCTTGTCTTCCAAACCCAAGGCTAAGCTACCCAAATTCAATTAACACTCAAGCTTGCCTTTTGATTCTCTACTTTGAGGAGTTTGAGAAGATTCAAGGTAGTTTGTATGTGATTCGAAATCACTTGGCGAAGGAAAGCACCAAAAGCTTGGTTGACAAGATGGCTATGATCTAGCCGGTTTGTCATATTACTTATATTCCCATGTCTACTCCACTTGCTAAAGTAGTTACAGAAAAGATAAAGGGTAGCTTGGATAATGTTATTGAGAAGCTGAGTACTTTGAGTTCCAACATGGAAACTCAAGTTATACAGTCCATAAATTTGATGAAGAGCAAGTCAAGATCAAGAGGAGCACCAGTAGCAAAATTGACAATGTACTCAAAGAAATTGAAAATACTAAGAATATAGGCCACAACATGGTAAAAGTCTTGGAGATAGTGTCTAAATTCTTACTTATCAAGATGGCAAGATAACCAAGTGCTGTAAACTGTGACTTGCATCTCTACCAAGGTTGATAAGAAGTCGGTGGTATACGTTGACTCCCTCCCTTCAGAATTGGATAATTTTTGCAAGGTGATCATTAATAACATGGATTCTAAAGTTTCAAGGTCTCATAAGTTTTTGCTGGATTCCATGGGAAAAATTTTCCCTGAACTGTCAACCACAAGTCTTCCATCCACTGAGTCACTTTGTCTTGAACATTCACTCCAAGCTAAATGTCATCAAGACCAAAGTAGAACATCTGTATAAGAATGTTGGGACACTGGTT
This sequence comes from Euphorbia schlechtendalii, assembly GCA_949673415.1. Taxonomy (NCBI): domain Eukaryota; kingdom Viridiplantae; phylum Streptophyta; class Magnoliopsida; order Malpighiales; family Euphorbiaceae; genus Euphorbia; species Euphorbia schlechtendalii. The sequence goes on from CATIWQ010443027.1 coordinate 6,617, forward strand.
TCAACTAGACATTATGATTCTAAGGACATAAACTACATAGCTCAGAGTATGTCTTCAATTTTCCCTAAGATCCTAGACATGGTAGCCAAACTAAAAATCGCACTCTCTGCAATAGATTTCAGAGCTCTGCTACAATGCTTTCAACAGTTTGCATGGATTTGATCAGATAGCTCATTTGTCCAGATGTCACCATTTTCTTCTCAGCGAGCTTAATGACTAAGAGTTTTTAACTTCTAAAGGGAAGTAGATGTTGGAGCAAGAGATTTCCCCATAGATTATTGGCCAACAGGAGGACTTCCAAGCCAGCTTGGACCCTTTTAATGTCTTCCTAGAATAAATTGTGAAGGGACAAATATCAGTGGGGGAGAAGGTAGCTGAAGACACCCTTAGAACTGCATAAATCTTAATAAGGGATCTCTACCAAGGCGACCTCTGTATCCGCCTAATACTCCGCATCATCAACAACAACCTCAACAGCAGCCACCAAAGCTATCCTTTGATCAAGACAAGAATTTTACTAGAAATTCTTAAAAGAATTGCAAATAAATCCATGTTCCAAGTAGTATAGATATTTCTTGTAATAGGACTTAGAGTGTAATCTTAGTTCAGGACATATATTATGTAATGATTAAGTATTTTATAATGAATGAAAAATTCAAGGTTTGTTACTTCAAGTTAAGATCTTCTTAACTTTAATTTATTATGATGTATGTTTGTTTCTGCTGTTAGTTGATAATTTGATGCAGGAACTCATATAAAAGAGACCAAACCTAAAGAAAAGCTTAAGTAACACAAAGTCCCAAAATGAAGAAAATTTCTCTAAGTATGGGGGAGTTATGCTAACTGAAGGAAATCCACTAGGTATGGGGGAGTTCATCCAGGCTAAGGGATTCATTCAGCATAGGGGAGTCTTACATCACTTTCTTGGTATTTTGATATCTTTAAACTATTTATTCAATTAATTTCTTCTGCTACCTAGTTTGAGGTCTGTCCAAAATGGGGGAGATTATTGAACCCAAGTTAATAGTACTTCACAATACTTAAACATTTTGATGCCTAGGATAAAGAAATAAATTGAGTACTAAGTATACTCTTAATTGATAAAGTTCACTTGAGTTTTGTTTAAGGAAAATCAACTCAATTTACTAAGTAATGAATTAAGTTATAACTTAGTGTAGAAAAAGCTGAGTTGGTAGACTAGGGGCCGAACAAGGATAAAACTAGGGATTGACTAACTTTTGCTTTAGCCTTTATTGGGTTTATATCTCATTCATCATTGTTTATATTTTATCATTTTTGCTTGAATAACCAATCCGAGCTGAGTAGAGTACATAGCAAGCAATTTAAAATAAACTGTGCCAGCAAAGCTGAGCAATTTATAAGTTTTTAAACCTCACTCAGCATCGCCTAACTTAGCCCGCATCTAAAAACTGAACTTGGTTAAAATACGTTTATAAACTAAAAAAAGTTACCTAGCACTGCATTCACCTCCCTCTGCTATTGTAAAGAAGTTGTCCAAGGACCAACAAGTGGTTTTAGAGTACGTGCTCAACTTATTAACTAATCGTGTTTGAGAAAAAGATCCATAAATGGTTTAAAACAGCTTCAGTTTTAGGTCAGGACAGGTAATGCTCCTAAAAGAGGGAATGTTTGTAACTAGGCTACCATTATTTGATAATAATCATTACACATTTTGCAAAAATCACATGGAAAATATTATTCAATCACAAAGCATGCAACCATGGCTCGCCATAGATCATGGCCCGTAAATTCCTACTGTAATGAGGAACGGGCAACGTGTTTCAGTTAATCCAAAAGACTATGAATATGCTAACCTAAGGCTTCTTAAAGAGAATGTCACAGCCATCAGTTACTTAAATTATGTGCTAGATCTTACTGAGTTCAATAGGTCTCAGGATGTAAAACATCGCAAGAAATCTGGAAGAAGCTGGAGATTACCTGTGAAGGAACATATAAGGTCAAGGAGTCCAAGATCAACCTCATACTACAAGAGTATGAGATGTTCCAGATGGGCACCTACGAAGGTATTCAGGCCAAGAATACCAGGTTCATTAACATTGTTAACGAATTAAAGCGTCTTAACAAGGAGTTCACTAAGGAGGAGCGGGTGAAGGAGATTCTTCACACTGTTACTCTAGAGTGGGATGCCAAGAAGAGCGTGATCGAGGAGGCTTATGATCTTAAGACCAACAGATCCGTTGAGCAAGAGCCCTTCCACATGGGACTCCCGGATCACTGCGGCTAACATCTTTTATACGTTTGTATGAAGAAAGAGATTAAATCCATTCCATGGGTATAGTTTGTATAACCATGACCAATCATGAAAGGAATGAATGGAAGAAGTAGCATGTCTTATCAATGGATAATTCTGAGAATATTTCATTTTTTCCATGAGCTAATAGGCACATTGTTGACTCAGGATATGAGCTTGAGGAAATATACAGATGACCCCAAAAGGAGTAAAGGCAAGGAAAGAGAGGGCAAAGCCATTATTTTGAAAGCTGACTCCTTAGATGAATCCTCAAGAAGGAACATAATAAAGATATCAATTACTTTGGCTGTGGTGAGAAAGGTTATATCCAGTCAAGCTGTCTAAATACCAAGAAGGACAGGATGTTCACAAAGAAGAATGAGGCACTTGCTACCACCTAGAGTGATGCAGAAGAGTTTTCTTCATCAAGTGAAGAAGTAATTGATTTTGCCAACCTTTGCTTGGTTGCTAATTAAAATGAACGGGGTGAAGGCTCAGCATCTACCTTAGGTAGAAGTCAAACCAATGCTGACTATGAAGCTGAGCGCAACAAAGGGAAAGTTCCTCAAAATAAAGTACATTCTGAAATCCCTTTGTCAATAGAAGAGTTTTCCCAAACACTCTTTGATGTCATGAAACTGACTAATAAATCAATGAAAAATATCAAATAGCTAGTGAAGAGAAGTGAAGATCAGAAGACTCTATAGCTTCTTTGTCTCTTGATAACCGCTTTCTTCAAGAAAAAGTTGAGTATCAGGATTGTCATGCCAGAAAGCTCACTAAGCAATTAGATAAGTTGACTGTTAAAATAATAGCTTTAAAGAAAGAATTGGTTCCTCCTCTAGCATACAATCAGACTTTGAATAACCAAACTTGCAAATCTAAAGGAAGAATTCCTCTAAAAAGTAGAAAGTGAAACAGCCCAAAGCAAAAAAGTTTTGTGATTTTTGTGGAAAAGCTAGACATGTTACAATTCTCTGTAGGTATAAAAATGGTTATTACAACGAGTATGATTGGAGTAGCCTAAGAACTACTAACAAATGTTGACCTAGCTCGAGAGCATGGGTACCTAAGAAGACATTAATGTTTTGCAAGTGAGCCTTAGATCCACTGATTACTCTAGAATGTGGTATTTGGATAGAGGAAGCTCAAGGCATATTATGGCATATGAAGAGGTTTCTCCGGTCAAAGAACTCAAGTTCAACATGCTTAGCATAGTCTATCTTTGTGACAAAGGTAGGTTAGTCACCTTCGACTCACCAGGTTACTCAGTTATAGACTATAAGATTGATTCTACTATTCTTTTTGCTCATGGAATCAATAATGTCTATATGACTAATTTATCCCCTAGCTCCACTAATGTGTGTCTTGTATCTAAGGAGGATAATTCATGGCTTTGGCACAAAAGGTTGGGTTATATAAATATGAACATTCTTTTCGAACTGGCCAAAAAACAATTAGTTGTGGGGTTACCTAGTATCAATTTTGAAAAGGATAAACTTTGTTCAGCCTATTAGCTAGGTAAGCAGGTTAAGAAATCATTTAGGTCAATTAATTAAGTAATAACTAAGCGACCGTTGAAGCTCCTCCACCAAGATCTTTTCGGCCAAGTTCAACCCATGAGCATGGGTGGTAAAAGATTTTCATTGGTGGTTATGGATATCTTCACAAGCTTCATGTGGGTAGTCTTACTGAGTAGCGAAGACGAAACATATGAATCATTTGTAAAGCTTAATAATCAGATAATGAATGAAATAGGAACTAAAATCAGTAGAATTTGAAGTGATCATGATCATGAATTCAAGAACTTTCATTTCGATGAATTTTGTTTAGAGTATGGTGTTGACCATAACTTCTCTTCTCCCTATACACCTCAACAAAATGGGGTTGTAGAAAGGAAGAATGAAACCATAGTTGAGATGGCTCGATCCATGCTGAGTGATAACAATCTACCAAAGTACTTTTAGGCAGATGCTTTAACACAGCTTGTTACATTTTGAATCGGGTTTTAATTTGCCAAATTCTTGAGAAGATAACCTATGAGCTTTTGGTGAGGGTGCAAGCCTAAGATTGGTCATCTCAAATCATTCGGCTTTAGGTTCTTTATTCTCATCACCAAGGAGCAGTTAGGTAAGTTTGGTCCTACATCTGAAGAAGCTATCTTTCTAGGATACCTAACTAACAGTAGGGCATATAGAATATATGCCAAGCGTATGGGCCTATTAGAGGAGTCTATGCATGTAAATTTCGATAAAACTAACAATGTAGAGAGACATCCATCTGCTGAAGATGAAGGAGTAACCCTGTAAGAAAATCAACTCAATATTTCACCATTTGAAGCTAAGAAAGTCAAAGAAGATGATGATCTCTCTATCAACTTCAATGATGATGAAGATCAACCTCCTCCTTTGTAACCCATTGTAGATCCTCCAGCTATGAGTCTACCAAGGGAGATTAGGACTCATCCCAACCATCCTCTAGATAGCTTTGTTGATGATGTTCATAATTTGGTGATGGCGCGAGGTCAGCTCACCAGGATGATGAATCATCTAGCTTTTATCTCATTGATTGAACCTAAGAAGTTTGACGATGTGGAAGGAGATGATTATTGGATGACTACAATGCAAGATGAGCTGGATCAGTTTAAGCGCAATGATGTTTGAGATCTAGTTCTAAAGCCTAAAGGGAAATCAATTATAGGAAATAAATGGGTTTTCAAGTATAAGCAAGATGAAGATGGCTTTGTTGTCAAGAATAAAGCCAAGCTTGTACTTAAGGCTAAAATCAACAAGAAGTCATTGATTATGATGAGACTTATGCTCCTGTATTCCGCTTAAAGCTATTTGAATTATTTGTGCTTTTACATCTCATATGAATTTCATGTTTTTTTCAAATTGATGTTAAGAGTGCATTCCTGAATGGATTTATTCAAGAAGAAGTTTTTATCTATCAACCTCCAAGCTTTGAAGATCCAAAGAATCTCAAGCATGTCTTCAAAGTGAAGAAAGCTCTTTACAAATTGAAGTAGGCTCCTAGAGCTTGGTATGAGAGGCTGACCAATTTTCTTATCAACAAACACTATGAAAGAGGGAAAGCAGATAAGACTTTGTTTATCCGATGAATAAAAGAAGATTTATTGATTGTTAAATCTATGTGGATGATATCATCTTTAGAGCAACTGATGAGCAACTGTGCAAGGAGTTCAACAAGTAAATGAAGAGCGAACTTGAGATGTCAATGATGGGAGAGCTCAACATTTTCCAGCTTCTATAGAACTTCATGATAAAGATGAGAATCGATAATACCTCTGTAGTGGAAAACCAAAATTAATTGAGTACTAAGTATACTCCTAATTAACAAAGTTTACTTGAGTTTTGTTTAAGGAAAAACAACTTAGTTTACCAAGTAATTAATTAAGTTACGGTTTAAAGTAAAAAAAGCTGAGTTAGAGCTGTGCATTACATAGTTTAAACAGATATCACCTCAGCTCTCAACTGTTCTAAGTTTGCTTTTATTAATTAAAAAGCTAACTTGTTGAAACATAGAGAAATAAATGACACTTGTGCTAGTAACGTCTTCTGTGAGAAACGAAATATACCTTTGATTCTTTCCATTATAAAAAGTACTGAAATTAAAGAAGCTATTCCTATGGTCGTCACATTCAAAAGGTGTTAGTGCAGAATGTTGGAGATTCCTCACTAAATTCCAAGATAAAAGGAATTCTTTGTCATGCATCATTTCTCAATGTCTCCATGCAACTCTACAACACCAGTGAGTTAACCAATCTCAAGATTCAACATGGCATTTCACGAGCTTCTCTTACAGATTAGTTTGCTTGAAGACAAACACATTTTTGACAACAAAATTATATCACACTTTAATGTTTGAATTCTCAATCCCTAAATGTCTAGGAATTTGTCTCCAACGGGAATATTCAAAAGATTTGAAGAGAAGAGAAATTGAAGAGCTATCAGGATGAGAAGTTTGCAACGGCTAATTCCAAGAGCTTCAACTATAAATAGAAGACTGGGGTAGATGCTCAAACATGGTGAATCACATTGAATTTCTTTAAGAGCTGAAACTCTATTCACTCCTATATTCAAGAAATTCCAATTCAAGCAATCAACAAACAATTGTTGTGTTAATCTATTTGTAATAGACATAATATCACTCGTAGATTTAATCTTGTAAAGGATTCAACATTTCATAGATTCAAGCAATTCAGTTCACAATTCTTGTTATAAATCTGAGTGTCAATTTAGGAAGGGTACCTAAATTGAGTTTAGAGGTGGTTAGAAAGAAAGGTACTTTCTGTAATAGAGTCTACCTACAGTCAAGGCCACTCCGTCTAAGTAAGGAATGAACACTAGTGGATTTAAGATCGGAGAAGATATCTGGGGACTGGAGGTAGGCTAGGGGATGAACTAAGATAAAACCAGGTGTTGAAATTCTAACTTTTGCTTTCTCCTTGATTGTGTTCATATCTCATTCATCATTCTTTCTGTTTTATCATTTTTTCTTGAAAAACCCATCTGAGCTGAGTAGAGTACTTAGCAAGCGAATGAAAATAAATTATACCAGCAAAGCTGAGTAGTTTATAATTTTTTAGACCTTGCTTAGCATTGCCTAGCTTAGAACGCATCTAAAAACTGAACTTGGCTAATATATTTTTATAAACTAAGAAGAGTAACTTAGAACTGCATTCACCCCCTCTGCTATTATAAAGAAGCCATCTACGGACCAACAATTGGCACTTGGCCAGTGCATGCTAGTGGGTGGTAAGTCCACAAGCATTTCCTTGAGAGTGCTTACCGCAAGTAGCTCGTAAGCCCAGCTTATGGGACAAGGAAAGCCCATAAGGGCTTGCCTTGTGTGGTTGTACACAACCCGCGTAAGTAGGCTACGGGATGGTCAACCCATGGAGCCAAGGGCTCTGCATAAATGACCCACTTGTGGGATAGGGTTTTTCACTGTTTCATATTGTTAAGAAGGGGAGCTTTTAGCTCCCCTTCTCTCTATAAATAGCCTCCTCCGACTCCTTTATTTCTTACTTTAGCTTAGCCTTCCGTCTAAGTTTTGATATCTTTTCTTCGTGAACTTTTTACGAGATCCTCCACGAGTTTCTGAAACATCATAAGAATTCTTTTAAAGGCTTGTTCAATTTTGAAGAGAGTTTTCTCTGCAATATTTGTGGGTTAGTCTTCGAGCGGTCTAGCAGTTGCTATCTACCAACATGTTCTTCCTTAACGGGAGGTTTTAGATGGTGAAGATCTGTGTGGATCAACAGTAGAGGCTATCCTAAATTAGAAGCTAGTACTAATGGAGTTCGACCAAATTACTCTACGGGAATGCCAAACCAAAGGAAGGTACGCTTCAATTGGTCATGCCTTTTACATAGAGTCTAGGTTTCTTTTAATAAGTTTTATAAACCTATATACATCTATGGAACATTTCAACTTAGATTATATCAATCATGGAATGCATAGGAGATCAGTTAGGGTTAATTTTATGATTTGAAATTCCACCTTGCAAGTTTGCATGTTTAATTACCATCTTTATTAACTAGCAGAACCAAGTGTAGTCTCGCCCATGCAATGGAAGATCGAATAATTCACATTCGTTAAGAAAATCTTAGAAGTATGACATTGAGGCATATTATCCACCACTTGAACGTTCCATCGTATGAAGTACTTCATTCAGGTTACCATATAATACCACATTTGAAAGCCCATGGATAAGTTATCGAAGTTCTTGCCACATTAATATTCTTTTCGAAGAAACTGTAGAGCCATAAATCACAATCACATTACTACCAATTGATTGCTAGTGAATTGCACCAAAGTTGAACATGGACTCAAAGAGATAAAAAAATGATTGTTTACCATTGTTGCTTGTTCCCCCATGATAATTCGATCATATGAATGACAAAGACATAAAGAAATACAATAAGCCTTGGATAAATGTAATGGAAAATAAGTTACCCCGATTCAAGAGCCTCTAAAATTATCGATGTGTTCTTATCCTTGAAAAGTCCTATTTTCTTTCCACTGGGAATGATTAAATATTTCTCATTCTCTAAAGATGGTTATGCTCTTGAATGAGTGATCACCCAATTCATGTTAGTAATATCGGGTCCTGATGATCTATTGGACTTTGAGTTTCTCGTCAATTTTGCTAGTAGTTTAGGAATGCCACGAATTCCTTCGATATTCATTATTAGGATAGTCTGAATTGAATCTAACATTGCATAGCCTGATCGGCTAGTTTAGCCCACCTTTGCTTTCCCAATATACTTGTTCGAGCTGATAGAGTTTGTTGATTTTAAATTTTAGATTCTATGTTGCTTCGAATTTGCTGAAATGTCCTCTTCTCTAAGAATTGTTTACAACTTGTTATTGAAATGATCTCTAACCCAAGTATGTAGTTATGCAAGAGACTGAAATTCCTTTATTAATTTTCCTGAGTTTTCGTTTGAATTGGGCACCCATGAAATTGAAACCACGTCTCTGGACATCTCATGGATGTGATGTGAATGAGGCTGAAAACATTCCACTAAAAGGCTAATTTGTATCGAAGAAAATGACTATTCTTTTGTGTTCTTATCTGCGAAAGGAGACTGAGAGCTACTTGTAAGTTCCATATCAATGGAAGAATACTTATCAAACTTAGAATCAATACTCAAAAGGTCTAAAATAGGGCATTTGGAGCACGTAATAGCTTGTCTAAAGTTGATAGAGATGGGAAATTTAGCTACCCCATTCACTAAAATAATTGTCAAATTCATACTATCTATTGGTCCGATGATCAAATAAAAAAAACATACAATCTATCCATGATAAATATAATTAAAATCATGAGAGATGAATGTACCAAATAGGGCAAACAACTGTAAGATTAACTATTCAGATATCAATGTTGGAGGCAGGCCCATAAAGTCGACATAGAAGAGACATTCTTTTGGAACATGTTAAACCCAATTTAATAGTATTTCACAGTACTTAGAGTTTTGGAAATAACAAATTAATTAGGATAGTGAATTAATTAAGCACTAAGTAGACTCTTAGTTAGGAAAATTTAACTTGAGTTTGTTTTGAGGAAAATAACTCAGTTTTGCTAAAACTTAATTAAGTTATGGCTTAGAGAAGGAAAGGTTGAGTTGTTGTGTACTTCATAGTTTATGCAATATAACTCAACTTGAGCTGAGTGGCTTTTACTTAGTGAAAAACCGAGTAACCCTAAGATACTTACTTAAATTATGACACTTGTGCTTTTAACCATTTGTATGAAGAAAAAATATTCCTTGGATGCTTTCCAGGTAAAAAGTGTTAAAATCAAAACGGATGTTCATGTGGTCCACAATCAAAAGGTGTTAGTATGGAATGTTGAAGATGCCTTAATTATGTCCAAGTAAAAAATGCATCTTCTGACATACGTCATTTTTCAGTGTCCTAATGCACTTCTACAACGTAGCAATGCAGCAATTGCAATCTTCCACGGTGCATCTCACGTGCCTCTCTCAAATAAATTTGCTTAAGATATTTGAGTTATTGACAAGTTAAAGAATAGCATATTAATCTCGCACCTTAACATTCAAAATCGATGTCTCCAAACATCTTGAAATCTATTTCAAATAGATAGATTTGAAAGTTATAAAGAGAAGAGATTTAGAAGATCAAATCAAGATGAGAAGTTTACAATGGTTACTTCTAGCCTTCTACATGTATAAATAGAGCCTAGAGCAGATGTTACAACTTAATGAAACACCTTGAATTTCTTAAGATCCCTACTTGAAATCCCAAGATAAAATCCCAAGTGTTCTTTATCCTTAATATCTTTTACTGCCTTAGTTGGCACTCATACATCATTTCTATATTTTGTTTAACTACTTGAAAATCATTTTGAGCTGAGGAAGATTACGATGCACAGGTTGAAGGTAAACTAAGTTAGCTTAGATTGAGTAGTTTATAGTTTAAGACCAAAAGTGCACTCAGCTTCATTCACTTAGCTTACATCTAATAAAACATTGAAATCAATTTTAAAATCTAAAAAGAACATGTTAATCTGCATCCAGCCCCCTCTATAGAATTATTATGGCTAACACGGATCAACAAGTGGTATAAGAGTAAGTGCTCAACTTAAAGACTCATCTTCTAGAGTTAAAGATCAGATGGCTTTTAATATTCCCTCCTATAATTTTGATCATGGACAGACTACAATCCCTAAAGAAGGAAAGTTTGTTATCAGGCCTCCACTCTTTAATGACTAACATTACATGTTTTGTTTAAATAAAATGGAGAATTTCATACAATCTCAAAGCATGCAAGCATGGATAGTGATTAAATTAGGATTAAGGATTCCTACTATTTTTAGGATACAGGAATTTGTTCTAGTAGATCTAGAAGACTATGATGATGCTAAACTAAGGCTCCTTAAGGAGAATGCGAAAGCCATCAATTACTTACATTGTGTGCTAGATTTCAGGGTATGAGATAGCACATCAGATTTGGAGGAGTTGGAAGTCACCCATGAGGGGACTGACAAAGTAAAGGAGTCAAAGGTCAATCTTATGCTCTGGAAATATGAGTTATTCTAGATGGAGGCTGATGAGGGTATTCAATCAATGAATACCAGGTTCATTAACATCATTAATGAACTCAAGCGGCTAGGCAAGGACTTTGCCAAGGAAGAGATGGTGAAGAAGATCCTCAGAGTTCTCACCAAGGTGTGGGATGCAAAGAAGAGCATGATCGAGGAGGCTCATGATTTGAAGATCTATAGATATGATGAGCTAATAAGCACCTTGCTGTCTCAGGAAATGTCCCTGAGGAAATATGATGATGACTCTAGGAGGAGTAAAGGAAAGGAGAAGGTGGGTAGAGCTATTATCCTAAAAGTTGAACCATCTGAAGAAAGTACTAGTGATGATTCAGATGAATAAATGGAGCTTCTTACTTGAAGATTCAAGCACCTCATGAAGAAGGATGAGAAATTCAACTAGAAGAAGTTTCCCAACAAACACAAGCCAACTTAGTATAAGTGAGGAGCTAAGGAAGGACAAAAGAAGGAACATAATAAAGATATTAAATGCATTGGCTCTGGAGAAAAAGGTTATATCCAATCATCTTATCCTAAATTAAAGAAGGATAGATTCAAGAAGAAGCTTGGGCAGAAAAATGAGGCACTTGTTGCCACATCGAGTGACTCAGAAGAATATTCATCATTTGTTAAAGAAGCAACTGATTCCACCAACTTCTACTTGATGGTGATTGATGGAGAGAAGGGTGAGAGCTCAGCATCAGCCTCAACTAGCAACCATTCTGCTGCTGTCTCAAGCGCTAAGAGAAATAAAGGGAAGAATAGCCAAGCTGGGGTACATTCCAAAATCCCTTTGTCAATTGAAGTGTTCCCTCAGGTACTCTTTGATGTTATGAGGCTGACTAACAATTCGATCAAGAACATGAAGGAGCTAGTGAGGAGAAATGAGGATCAGGAAGACAATATTTCTTCCATATCCCTTGATATCTACTTTCTTCAAGAAATTGTTGAGTATCATGAAGGTTATAAGAGCAAGCTCACTAAGCCATTAGATGAGTTGACTACTGAGCTAGCAGTTTGAAGAAGGAATGAGTTCCTCCTCCAATCAACAGTCAAGCTCAGAGTAACCAAACTTGCAAATCTAAAAGGGGGAAGAAATCTTCCCCAAAGAAGAAAGCGAGCTAGCCTAAAACATGAGTGGCATGTGGCTTTTGTCATGCTATTGTCATGTGTAGGTAGATAAATGGTTACTACAAAGAGTATGACTAGAGTAACATAAGCATTGCTAATAAAGGAGAAACTAGCTCAAAAGCATGGGTACCTAAGAAAACGTAACTATTTTGCAGGTGAGCTTGAGATTCGTTGATGACACTATAATGTGCTATTTGGATAGTGATAAGTGTATAATTACACTTATTATTATATAAATTTTATAAAAATAAACACTATAGTTTTAGTCATTTTTACACTTCATATAAAAGATTTCACGTGGTTTGTAGTTGTTTTTTATGCAAATGCAGATACTAGGTAAATCTTGTGAGTAAAATGATCTAAAGTGGAATTGAATAAAAAAGAGTGAAAAATGTGCAAAAAGATGCATGGAACTTAAAGATTTGGCTTAGGATCGAAGCTGTCAAAGATTGATAAAGTTACAAGGAGATTTCTGAAGAAAAACTCAATTCACGATCACGACAATCATCACAGTCATGACTTGTATACTTCAGAAGCAAAAATCTGCCAATCAAAGATTCACGATCGCGACTTGTATATCACGATCGTGACTTGGACGGTTTTTGGTTTAATCTTCTTAACTACCAATCGCCAGATAAGGACGATCAACAGCCATCAACTACCAACAAATAGACACTTATCAGAAGTCAACCAATCACAAAAAGGTGCCTATCCATTGTGGATTAGATCAAAGCTTCTCAACCAATCACAATGAAGTGATGCAATCTTTCACCAATGGACACAACAACTCTTCATATGGATAGATGCAACCCTTTGAACTCTATAAATAGGGATCCAAACTCTATAAATAAGGCTCCAAACTCACCAATTTTGTGTAGAATGAAGGGGTGGGATAAATAGTGCATAGTGTGTGCATAAATAGAGAGTAAAAATGTCTAGTTTTCACTACGTTCATAAGCGTTAGCGAGAAAATATATAAGTGATTCGAATCCTTATTTCGATCACTAGATTTCTCTACATATTCGAGCGATTGTTGTATAAGTGTAATTTCAAATCACTTATCAATAAAAGTTTTTGTTCTTCAACATTCATTTATTCGATATTCACAAAGAATAGCACCCTAGCAGAGGTTCTGTACGAGTCGAGACCGAATTCAATGCTAATGTAAGAATTGCGGGAATTGACGACTCCCATTAAAGAGTGGATACGGTTTGATCAACTTTAGCTTTCACTTACATATCTCACAACTTTGCTTTGCTTTCTACTTATACTTTCTATTTCGAAGTTTATGATATGTCTATGTGTCATAATGCGTATTTTTCCTTAAGTCTTTTATATTAATCAAGTTATATGTGTTGGAGTTAATTTTAAGAGTAGTTTCTAACAATATCGTGTATAATCACTGGATCTGTGATATAACGCTGTTTAGTGAGCCAACATTTTTGAAATGGTAACTTGCTAAATATGACTATGTGAGAGTGATCTGTACTAAGCATAGTATTGACGTTGTCCAGGTTTATATAATCTTCTTAATTCGTTTGCACTAGATTTAGAAAAGTTATTTCATGTGTTGCTCTGCGGTGAATAATTGAATATCTGAGTGTCTAGAACCGAGTCTGTTAAATTAATCTAGTGAATGTAATATCTTTGATTATTTTGCATGTTTTCTTTGCTATACTTGTTCGTAGGGAATATCTATATACTTTTATCTTTTCTAATCTTTCATGCATTTGTCTATCCATCCATCATTCCAATCCTACACAATTAAATAATCTATTTTATTTTTCTTTTGTTTCGTTCCTCTTATTGATCTTTAGAGCTAGCCCTTCCCTATGGGATCGATATCTTTTAAAACTACGTCGCAACTATATACTTGCACTTATCATCATTTTTCTATTTGATAAGTGGTATTGACAACACCTATACTTTGAAGCACGAAACTCGTAAACAAGTTTTTAGTGCCGTTACTGGGGATAATTCTTTCAAAACGAGTGAAACCAAAATCTTGCGAACAAGTTATTAAACTTATCAGTAGAAAAGTGGTGAACAGTAACTTCTTCTATAGAATTATCCTTGGAAACGATGTTATACTCGAATCTTCCTCAAAGAAGTGATTTAGGTGGTGACTCTATATCTTTCTTTAGGAATTTAGGTTACTAAATCTTTTAAAATTTTTTTGGAATTAGCTTTATCCTTATCTGGAATGATTTTAATATGAAGAAATCCTCGACCTGTCCAAAAAAGTAGTGATGTGTCGCGAATAGTGAAATATCTTCTGAAGTAGCGATATGTCTTAAACAATTGATAAAACATAACCCGCTTGGTAGGCTCGTATGAAATGTCATCCGCTTACAATGGTGAATCTGTTGGGGATTTCTTTTTATTAAACTTAAATTCCAAAGCTTAAAAGATTTGACGAAGTACAAAAATATTGTTTAACTTAATTTTATCTGATATTCTTTTTTCATATTCTTCTGCAGTAGATAGAGTTTTTGCTTTTAGGAAATGATGTCCCTAGTTGAGTCGGTCTGTTTAGGATAACATCGATTAAACCCTTCATGGGGTTTAGGGCTGCTCAATAGTTAGCCACTCACAGCCATATCGTACGCTTGATACCCTTCATGGGCTTTAAGGTTTATCGTAGTGCTGTGAGAACCATCTACATCAGCAAGCAACGTTCAACCTACATATAGTAAACCATAACACTTATCTTTCCTCTAAGATTACCCCAAATCATGAAAATCAATAGTTTAGGTCACACTCTGTATTCCCTTATGGATGCCAAAGTTTTTAGAGGCAAGCCTAATTCTAAGAGCCTTACCCAATCAAC
>CATIWQ010443072.1:0-16629 GCA_949673415.1 Euphorbia schlechtendalii
TTGTTGCGAATGAAGTATAACTGCAAGAATATTATAACTACAAGAAAAGAAGCAGAGAGAGAATATGAAAAAGATTTTATTGATTATCTAATGAATAAGGAAAACTGAATCCAATTTATAGGAAAACTCAATGGCACAAATCGTAAATAATAAAAAACATAAGGTCTCGCGCATAGTGTTACATAGTAACCTGCATAGTATTTGCACAGGAGACGGCGGCTAACGCATCAATTATTTAACACTCCCCCTTGATGCGTAAATTTTTGCGAATGAGACACTGCCTCGTTAAAAACCTTACCAAGAAAAAACCCAGTGGGACCAAAACCTTAGTTAAGGGAAAAAGAGTACATTGTTTACTCCCCCTATTCGCAAGTTGACTGAAGATCCTTAAGACGACGCATTCCAATGCTATAAACTAGTTTCTTGAAAGTTGAGGAAGGTAAAGCCTTGGTAAATAAATCTGTTAAATTGTTGCAAGAGCAGATTTGTTGAATACCGATTTCACAATTCTTTTCAAGATGATGAGTGAAGAAAAATTTTGGTGAAATATGTTTTATTCTGTCTCCTTTAATGTATCCTTACTTTAACTGGGCAATACAAGTAGCATTGTCTTCATAAATTGTTGTCGGATCTTCTTTAGTCGTTAGTTTTCCACATGCTTCTCGAATATGCTTAATTAATGATCTCAGCCACACATTCACGACTTGTTCATGAATTGCTATTAATTCTGCATGATTTGAGGAAGTAGCCGTAATAGTCTGCTTTGTAGATCGCCAAGATATAGCTGTTCCTGCATATGTGAATAAGTAGCTGTCTGAGATAGAGCTTTATGTGGATCAGATAAATAACCGGCATCTACATATCCGATTAATTTTGGCTTGGGCTCCACGAAGATAGCGCATTATATGTTTAATTCCATTCTAATATCTTCGTGTAGGTGCAGCACTATATCTTGATAAATTTTTTTACATAAAATGCAATATCTGGCCTTGTATTATTAGCAAGATATATTAAGGCACCTATTGGGCTAAGATATGGTACTTCAGGACCAAGAACTTTTTCATTATTTTCTCTAGGACGAAAAATATCTTTTTTCACATCATGTGATCGTATAACAATTGGTTGCTTAATGGATGTGCTTTGTCCATATTAAAACGTTTTAGGATCTTTTGTGTATAATTTGATTGATGCACCAAAAGCCCCTTTTCTAGGTGCTCAATTTGTAAACCAAGACACAATTTTGTCTTTCCCAGATCTTTCATCTCAAATTCTTTCCTTAAAGAATCAACTGCTTTTGGAATCTCTTCTGGAGTTCCAATGATATTTAAGTCATCAACATATATTGAGATGACAATAAAATTAGATCTCGATCTTTTTATAAAAAAACACAAGGACAAATTGGATAATTCTTATAACCATCTTTCAACAAATATTTACTTAGTCGATTATACCACATGCGACCAGATTGTTTTAATCCATACAATGATCTTTGCAACTTAAATGAGTAAAGTTCTTGTTTGTCGCATTTTTCTAGTAATTATAATCCTTCAGAGATTTTCATATAAATATTATTATCAAGTGAACCATAAAGATAAGCTGTAACATCCATTAAGTGCATTTGTAAATTTTCTTGCACTGTCAAACCAATAAGATATCTAAAAGTTATTGCATCCACCACTGGAGAATACGTTTCTTCATAATCAATACCAGGTCTTTGGGAAACCCTGTGCAACCAATCTAGCTTTATATCTTACTATTTCATTTTTGCCAATCACTTCTATTTTGACATTCTTGAATAGATTGTGGTTCATAATCCATATTCTCATTTTCAATATCTACTGCCACATTATATGCAAAAATATAATCGTTTTATCTCTATTCCATCTTTTCTCATTATTAATATAATTTATTTGAATCTCTTCATTTGCAACAACTTCAGGTGTTTGTACTTCAGATGCTTGCACTTCTTCCGGAAGTGTATCAACATTTATATCCTCAATAAGAGTATCATCATTATTAATAAATCTCATTTTTCTAGGATTTTTATTCTTTGAACCAATAGGTCGTCCACGCTTCAAGTGTGTCAGAGTATTATTACCAGGTTGTTCTTCAGGAACTTCAATTTAAATTGGCACATTTACTACCGATATATACGATTTCGTTACTTGTTTAGGATTAGCAAGTGCATCGGGTAGCCGATTAGCTGTTCTTCAGGAACTTCAATATGAATTGGCACATTTACTGCCGGTATATTCGATGTCGTTACTCGTTTAGAATTAGCAAGTGCATCGGGTAGCCGATTTGCTAAATTTTGAAGATGAATTATTCTTTGAATTTTAAGTTCAGAATCATTTGATTTAAGATCCATATGAGAAAGTGACGGAACACTCCATATTAATTTCTTTT
This sequence comes from Euphorbia schlechtendalii, assembly GCA_949673415.1. NCBI lineage: Eukaryota > Viridiplantae > Streptophyta > Magnoliopsida > Malpighiales > Euphorbiaceae > Euphorbia > Euphorbia schlechtendalii. The sequence continues at coordinate 2,407 of CATIWQ010443072.1, forward strand.
CCAAAATTATATTTCTATTCTCTCCCCCTAATTTTGGGAAAGTGCTTTCATCAAAATGACAATCTGCAAAGCTTGCAATAAACATATTTCCAATTAATGGCTCAAGATATTTAATTACTGAAGGAGATTCATAGCCAACATAAATTCCTTATATCCTTTGAGGACCCATTTTAGTCCTCTTTGGTGGAGCAATTGGTACATATACCGTACAACCAAAAACTCTAAGATGAGAAATATCAGGTTCATGACCAGAAGTTAATTGTAATGGAGAATAATCATCGTAACTTGCTAGTCTTAATTTTATAAGATTTGCTGTATGTAATATTGCATAACCCCATACTATACTGGGGAGATTTGTTCGCATAATTAATAGTTATGTAATTGATTGCAAACGCTTAATAAATGATTCTGCTAGACCATTTTGTGTATGAACATATGTTACAGGATGTTCAAATTTTTTCCCAATTGATATACAATAATCATTGAATGTTTTAGATGTAAATTCTCCAGTATTATCATGACGAATTGTCTTAATGGGATAATCAGAAAATTGAGCACGTAATCTTATAATTTGGGCAAGTAATCTTGTAAAAGCCATATTTCTTGATGATAATAGATATACATCATACCATCATGTTGAAGCATCAATTAAAACTATAAAATTTTTAAATGGTCCACATGGTGGTTGAATCAGTCCACATATATCACACACTACAAGAAAATTGCTCATTAGCGTCCGCAAATAGAGTCGACTAAAATTTGACTCAAATAGTGATGACTTTGGGTAGATTTAGAGTCAAAAATTCTTATGAGAAATACCGCAAATATTTCCTTTAAATTTGAGTCCAATTAGCAATGACTAATTTAGAGTCAACATTTGTTGACGCTAAGTAGCGTTAACACAACGACGCATTTTGTTTTGGAAGAAATTTAGTAACGACTTAGCTACAAAAAATTTTACATATGCAAAATTTTCCATCGTGTGGCAATTTTAGGAGGGAAAATAGCGTCCGACAATTTATTGATGCAAATATGTAGAATTAAAATATAATGATTTTCTTAAAAGTTGACTCTAAGGGTCAGCTAATATAAAATAATTTCCTTCGGTTCTTGTCTTCTACCTTTCCTCTCCTCTTAAACTCACTTAGGTTAAGTCGCTCGTTATTCCCTCCCTCTCCACTTAAGGTAAATCCATGGATTTCTTGTCTATTCTTTTTAGTTTCAATGTCATATGCACTTAGGTTAAAATATTGCTCATCATTTTTTCTTCCTTTTCTTCTATTCTGTCTTAAATATCTTCATCTTTCTTTCTAACGGGAATTCATGTGAAAATCGTTTACAGGTTTGAAAAATTGGAAGAGATAACAAGTATTGGAAGATTAATTGGTTAGTAATTGAAAACCTAACTTTCCCCAATTTCGATAATTTCAATTCCATGTCTTTCGACCTCAATGATTTCCTTTGTTCTTCTAGTTTTGGCCTTTTGCAAGGGTTTTGTATTAAGTTTCTTTGTTTTTATTTTAATAAATTTAGTCTCTGATTGTATTTTTGTTAAGTTCAGAATTTGCTTCCTTATAATGCTAAAAATCAGTTTACATGTGATTGGGCTGGTAGATGTTTGGACTCTTAAATTATTTTAGTTACTAATTCATTTATCTAATGTAAGAAATTAGGTATTGATGTTGTAGTAATTAGCCAAACTGAAGCAGTGGTCATAGTCGAGTTCACTGCAAACCGTGTAATTATATCATTATTTTTTACATCTTTCCATTACAATATTATATCATTATTTTAAGAATATATGATGACTGTGGCTTTTCACTTATTATTGCACACTTCACCAATTAATGGCTTTCTCGAATGGAATTTTAGAGTTGTGTCATATATGTTGTTAATATCTATTTATAAGCATGATTCTGTTTTTAGTACTAGAACTTTGTCTTTTGATCAACTAATTATGTTGCTATGACATTTTGTCCATTGAAGACTTTCACGTAGTGCTATTTATCCTCATAGTTTGTCTATGGTGTGCATGCATGCACTCACACACAAAGACAACAATATGTATAATGCAACATTTGTCTAAATAAGTTTCTGCTTCTGAAATTATGCAATTTTTAAAATACTAAAAGAGCAGCCTTCTTAACTTCCTACTTCATGAGGCTTTTTGTTTTCAGTTCACGAGGAACAAGCTAAAAAAGAGTACATGGATTAACTTTAGGATTATTTGATTGAGTTCTTATTATTTCTTCCTCCTTGGTTATTTTCACAAGTACTTGGTAAATTTAACTTTTCAGCGAGATATTTTATTTTCAAGGTTTCAAGTCAAATATTGAATGGAAAATTTGAACGAATGATGGAGTAGAAAATTTAAGATCTCATTGATTTTTATCTGATCTTACCCTTACACGGTTTGTAGTGAACTTTACTATGATGACCATTGCTTCTGTTTGTCTATCTTATTACAACTTTCCATTACAATATTATTATATCATTATTTTCTTATCATGATATTGTGAGCTATGCTAAATCCAGGAGTCTTATATTACTGGAGACTACGTAAATGCGTTATGAATCGGTAGAAGGCAGAAAGCATAAGTAGTGCTCTATGCCATGATGATCGCTCAACTCAGGCATGTTTTTTCCTCTTCTATTGGTTAGTTATTGCTAATATCAAGCTGTCTAACAATTTAGGATTATATCATTGTGCTCCATTTGCTATGCTTGTATTTTATGGAATTTTGCTTTCTCTGAGGGATTTGTTGTTCAGAGAGTGATGAGAGATATCTAATACTTCTTTCATTGATGATTGTTCCCTTTCATACAGGGGTTACTACTTTTCACTTTTCCAAGGACTTCTTCAATACCTTGTTCAAGCCTTTGAATCAGACTGACTGAAAGAGAATTTAAATTGTCAAGATAAGAAGATTTCAAATTTATTATCAATCTTTCTTAGTTAGGCTATAGATATGTTAAATATGCAATGACAAGAAGTTTCACATAGTGGCTGGTTGTGGTGATATGTTCTCTAACCTTCTGATTGTTTAAATTTCATATCCCTATACGTGAATATCTTTTCACTGATTGACGTACTCTTTTCAGGGAAAGGAACTACGACTGAAACAACATTATTTCTTTGTCTCCGCATCATTGCAAGACATTATTGGAACGTTCAAAGACAACTATAGTAACTTTGATGACTTCTCGGAAAAGGTTTCATATTTCAATATACTATTGTGATTTTGAATCTTTAAACATTCTTTGTTGCATTTTTTCTGGACTTGTTTTACATATTCTACTACCAAAAAACGTACTTAATAAGAAAATCGGTGTATTATCATTGTCGTAATTCTTTCTGCAAGGAATGGAAGAACGAGTGCGATAACTAGTTCAAGATATGTTGTCTAATAGTAACATGTAGCATTCTAGCTCGAATACCGATAGGCCATCCCTTAAATCGTAGGTTATCATAGTTTCTTTTAGGAACATAAACCTCTATACTTTGTTGTCCATCAACTTCATATACATTAATTGTTAGAGCACCAACTTCATATTTTGATGAGTATGTCTCATAAACATATGTTTTATTGAAATTGTATTAATTACATATCTGAAGTAGAAAATACGTTAATCACATTGTTGTTGATATAGAGGTTTTAAAAGTAGTTATTATATAATGCCTATAAAATTTTAGGTATTGACATGACTACAAAGTCCTATAGCCACAATATCATGGCTTAGTCGACTATAGGATAACACAAAAAAATATTGACAAACCAGGTATTAGAGAAAAGCAACATCAGTGTTAGCGTCGACGTAGCGTCCATCAATTTCGTGTCAACCAAATTAGCGTCGCAATTGAGTCATTTTGATTTACAAAATACAACAATGAATATAAGGAGCTTAGCATCCACATAGTGTATACAGAAATTAGCGTCGCAAAGAAATGACTACCTAACCCGCCAATTTAGCATCCACATAGCATCCATAGGATTTAGCATCAACATAGAGTCTCCTACATAGATCCTTTGTTTAGCATCGATAATATTTTAGCGTCGACTTAGCGTCTAACTTGTTTACTCAATATAGCGTCAAACAACAAAATCATGATATATATTTGAAAGGACATAGCGACGACATGTCGATGCTAAATTGAGTCAACATCGTGAATGTCAAAGCTAATTAATTAGTGTCGAGCGTTATTGCAACGACTTATGTTCTGACGCTAAATCGATGCTTATTGGGTTTCTCGATGTAAAGTCGACTCTAATACCTATTTTGCATCGACATTTTAACGATGCTAATCTCTTATTTTTCTTGTAGTGACATTGTATGCATTTTAAAAATGCTGGCGGTTCAATTTTGACCTTAACTTTAGAAGGTTTTATTATTAATTTTCCTTGAAAACGAAAAAAATAGTAAGAGTAACAAAAAAGAGTTGATGGAAGAGAATGGAAGAAACCCTAGCCGCATTCTTGTTGTGCTTTCTTGATCTTGATCTTTGATCCTGATCTTGATTTTTCTTGTTTGTCCACTGTGAGATTTCTTGTCTTGCTTTATCATTATGGAATTCTCTTCGACTGATTTGATTGCCATGCTTTTCAATCAAGAGGTTGAGGGAACCATGCAGCATGATGAAACAAAGCTCTCTTCATGCGATTACACTGCTCAATTCCAGCCTGTGAAAGATTCCATGACTGCCACCTCTAATGCTAACCCCGTCCAGCCAGGCATGAAAACCCTGATCACGAAACAGCCTCCTTTGTCCTATGGGAAAGTAATAGGGGGACAGCAGCCACTGCCATCAACCACTTCCCACCCTGTCGAGATCTTTGATAAGGGTGGATTTAAAATGGTATGTATCACGCAGGAGTTTTATGATCAAAGGGTGCAACAGTGTGCCTCATCTTTGATTAGTCGTTTGATTCTACCCAAGGGAAGTCATCCGCGCCAGGTCGAGGATTTAAAAACCCAGCTCTCAAATATCTGAGTTAAATCAGAATTGGAAGCTTATACCTATTGGCCGTGGATATTTTCTTTTATTGATGGGCACGATGGACCTCAAGAATTTGATTTGGAGCAAGGGCAGTGTGGATTTGAAATCGGGAGTCTTTCGTCTGCAACCATGGATGCTAGATTTTGATCCTTACGTGATAAATATCACAAATACAAAAGTCTGGGTGAGATTGTAAGGGGTGATATGGGAATATTGGGATCCAAGAACTCTAGTGGAGATAGCGAGCTATTTCAGCATGATGCTTCATGTGGATAAGGCTACGTTGGAAGGCTCTTTTGGCCATTATGCTAGGATCTTGGTTGATGTAGATTTGTCCTCAGGGCTATCAAGCACCTTAGGTGTTGTACGAGAGGGGGGGGAATTTGGATAGACCTAATCTTTGAGAATCTGCCTGCATTTTGCAAACTTTATAATTCGATAGGTCATCATTCATTTGACTATAGAAAGAACAAGAAACCAGCCTCCACCAATCCAAATAACACCACTGGGAGAAAAGGAAAATCTAAGAAAATGGACATCCCAAAGCCACATGCTGAAGAAATGAGCAAACGTGAAATAAGAAACTTAGAATTATTTAATAGGAGCAGGCTGAGACAACAGAGGCTTGTTGAGCGCCTTCAAACGAAGATACTGATGGCAAAATTTTTTACGAATATCCAAAACGGTATCAGTATAGAAAAGTAGAAGCCCCACTTACCGATCAAGTCATTGGAAGCAGCATAGAATTTTACTCACCGGGTGAACAAGAGGGGGGTGACCGAGCAGAGGGGGTTCATTCAGACTCCTCTGATGAGTCTTTGAGTGTTGCGGAGGAGTATACCTTAACATCTAATACCATCATCAATCCGAATGGCATCGATTTATCCGTCGACCTTGTAGAAGGATAAACAGATACGCCATTGACAACAGTTAGCAATAAATCATGGGCTGACTTGGCTGAATAGGAGGAAACTGAGGATTGGCAAATTGCGACTAGAAGGAGGAAAAAAACTGGGAACTCAGCCTTGCCATTACATGTTTTGCGACCATCCACGAGAAGGTATACTCAATGATAGTTCTTTTTTGGAACTGTAGGGGTATCCTTAATGTTTGTACCCAAAATTATCTTCGTAAAATGATTATGGCTTATAAGCCATTGTTTATTTGTGTTGCCAAGCCCATGATTAATTTTGATAAAATTGGTGAGTCTTTTTGGAGACAAGTTGGCTTTGAATTCATTGCTTCAAATGACAAAACCTTTCCAACTTTGTGGCTTTTAAAATCGAAGTATTGTGAGTGGGGTCATAATATTGTTAACAAGTCAGATCAATTCATTGATGTCACTTTGCATAATAAGAATTTCAACTTTAATCTTGGTTTAGTTTATGCTAACACGAACGTAAACCATCGTTCTAACTTGTTTCATGATATTCGTATTGCATCGGTGTCCGAGATGATAAAATGAATCTGGTTGGGGGACTTCAACGCCGTACTTGGCAGTCATGAAAAAATCAGGCTGCCTCTTAGTTCTCGATCGTGTCAGGATTTCCGAGAATGCATTGATGATTCAAACCTTATTGATGTTGCTACCTTGGGACCTTTCTTTACATGGACCAACAACCGCAATGGCTTCGACCGGGTGGACTCCAGGCTAGACAGAGCACTGATTAGCTCGAAATTTGCAGATGTTTGTAACCACTACAGCTGCACAATTCTTGCTCGACATAGCTCGGACCATCATCCTATGCTGTTCACAATAAATATTAGCGAAGAAAGAATTTCTCGATTCTGTTTTCAATCCATGTGGGTGATACATGCTTCACTTCGTGATATTGTCAAGACTCATTGGCAGGCTGATTTTCCTTCACTACCGTCAACCCAATTACTCACATTGAAGCTCAAATAGCTTCAGTCAATTCTTAGAAGATGGAATAGAGAAGTTTTTGGTAACTTGGATAGTAACGTCTGAGATAGTGAGAGAGCGTTGCTGGACATTCAAGGTAGAATTTCTACTGACGAGATGACGGAGACATTACAGGTGGAAGAGTTAAGGGCACACTCTCAACTCGAGATGCACCTAAAATAAAGAGAGATTTATTACAAGGAGAGAAGCGGGATAAAATGGCTCAAAGAGGGGGATTAAAACACAAACTTCTTCCACCGAGCTGCCAATGTTCATCGATCATCAACAGGTATTAAATCCCTCATAATTAACGGTGCCATGTCTACGAATGTGGAGGATATTTCTACGCACATGATTGAATATTTCGGTAACTTATTTCACGCTGACGGGGCTACCATGGTAGACCAGCAACTGATCTAGTCCCTTATTCCGAGAAGGGTTACTAAAGAAGACATCCACATTTTGATGGAACAGCAGTGCTCATTTAATTAAAGAAAAGGTTTTTTCTATGAATCCGGGCAGCGCACTTGGCCCTCATGGCTTCACGGGAATTTTCTTCCAGGAGTTCTGGGACATAGTTGGCATAGATGTTTGTAAAGTGGTTCGAGACTTTTTCGCATCGGGTTTCATGTTACCGGGCCTTAATTCTAGCCTAATGATCTTAATTCTGAAGAAAGATGGGGCTGACAAAGTTGAAGATTTCAGACCGATCGTGATCAGTAACTTCATCTTTAAAATTATAATGAAGATTATAGCCAATCATTTAGGAGACCTTGCTGATGGTATTCTCTCCGACAACCAATTTGGTTTCGTGAAAGGTAGACTTATTCATGAAAGTATTACCATGGCTTCAGAGGGGGTTAATGTTTTAGGTCATAAGGGCTTCAGTGGAAACATCGCTATTAAAATCGATATTCAGAAGGCATTCGACACACTTGATTGGAACTTCCTATTATCAGTTCTTGAAGCCTTTGGTTCCTCGGATTTCTTTATCAATGGAATTCGTAGCATCTTGCACTCAACCCGTATCTCTATCCTCACACCTTTAGGTCCACGAGGTTACTTCAGCTGCTCCAAAGGAGCACGACAAGGAGATCCTTTATCACCCTTGCTATTTTGTTTGGTAGAGGACTTCTTGAGCCGTTTACTGTTATCACTAGCGAATTCTGGCACGCTTCAGTAAATGACTTATACGACAGATGCTCTCTTCCCCTCACACATGTTATATGCGGATGACATTCTCTTATTTTGCAAAGCCTCCATCTCTAACATGAAAGTCATTAACGATGCCTTTATAATGTATGGGTCTAATTCGGGTCAGCTTGTAAATTAGAGCAAATCTGCCATCTATTTCAGCCTGTCAATCAATGAGATGAGAGCGCAGAACCTCGTGACTATCACGGGCGTAAAACAAGGGGAATTACCATTTAATTACTTCGAGGTTCCTCTTTTCCGTGGATCACTGAAGGCTTCTTTTTTAGGCCTATTTATCACAAAATTCTGCAGCGTTTTGCGGGTTGGATCGGTACCTCGCTCTCTATGGTGGGATGTGTGGTTCTCATCAAATCAGTCATTGGTAGCTCATTACTACACTCTTTCATGGTGTACAAATGGCCAGCATCCCTTTTGAAGAATTTGGAATGCGCAATGAGAAATTTCATCTAGAGCGGTAGGATCGATAAAAGGAAAATGGTTACGGTACCATGGTCGATTTGCGTTAAACCGCTAGTAGCAGGGGGTCTTGGAATCAAAAATTTTACAGACACAAACAACTCAATGCTTACAAAGTTAGCTTGGGGAATCATAACGTCGAGGAGAGGCTTCTATGCAATTTTGAGAAAGAGATTTTTAAAGAATGACACACCTCAAGATTGGTTAAACAATTCTAGAATTTGGAAATCTATACGAACCGTCTTTGATCAAGTTTGCGACAACATCATCTAGTTTATTGGGCCGCATTCAGGACTAAACTTTTGGAACTCGGAATGGATTGTTCCCACAGCAGCAGCCCAAATTAATATTCCCAAAGTTGATAGGGCTAGGAAATGGAAACGGTAGCTGATTTTATCATCGATAAAAAATGGGCAGCAGCCCTACCCAACCAGCTCACGGTAGAAATGTAACAAAAGATTAGAGACATTCCCCTAAATGATGAGACAGAGGACATATGCTTTTGGAGGCTGGCAAGCAGCGGCATTTTTACAGTTAAATTATTTTACCAATGGTTACAACCACGTCATCAAGTTTGCCAACTCACAAACAAAATCTGGCACCATACTATAGCACCATCCCACTCGCTGACTTGTTGGAAAGTCACTCAAGGCCACATCTCCACTCATGATGCACTTTACCGAAAAGGCATGAATATTGTTTCAAGATGTTGCCTTTGTAACACACACTCTAAGGATAGAGACCATCTCTTTGCCCACTGTTATTTTGCTGCTACGTTATGGTCTGCAATCCATTCCTTATTTGGCCATACCCCTCGGAACAATAATGGCGTTTCAGATTTGATCAAGGCATCTTTTAGCTTTCACTTCAGCCCACAAATACAGATACTTTGGAACTTGACCTTTGTAAACATCACTTGGCTCATCTGGAAAACCCGCAACCTCTGTATTTTCGAGGATAAGGTGCCAAACATTCATTTAACACTTCAACAACTATGGGTTATTCTCAGACATATGGACAGTATTAGGTTCGGGCATATTTGGAATTCGAGAATCGAAATTCAAATACTTCATAACCTACGCCTTTCTCCAAGGTATCAAAGAGCCCCCAAAATTATCCTTATCAGTTGGTCCTGGCCAATGGACGGATGGATGAAAATCAACACGGACGCCTCCACGGATGGATCACCATGCCCTTCTGGCTGTGGGTGTATTTTTTGAAACTCTAATGGAAACTTTATTTTGGGCTTTTCTTTTCATAGGGAGTCAGCCTTTTCCTTTGTTGCGGAGCTTGAAGCAGTGATACATGCTATTAAAATGGCAGCGGAAAGGGGCTGGTCACGTCTCTGGATTGAGAGTGATTCCACCTACGTTGTTCAACTTGTTCAATCCGGAAGCAAGAGAGTCCCTTGGCACATTAGGACTGCTTAGTCTGAATGCCTTTTACTCACCAAAAACATGCAAATTATGATAACACACATCTTCAGAGAAGGCAACCGAGTCGTGGATGCGTTGGCCAACCACAGTAGGATCTCTAAGACTAGTTCGGAATGGAGGGAGGCACCAATTTTCTACCGAGATTTACTTTATCATGATGCAAGTAGTCATGTTAGCTATAGATTTAGATAGCTTGTTTTTCTGAATTTCGGTGATTAGACCGATCTTTTGTTTTCCCTTTCCAAACTTTTTTGTAATTTTTCATTACTTTTTATTAATAAAGAGGGGTGGGTGTTTTGTAGGCAAACGAGTGCATCAACCTAGTTGGGACGCTCGCCCCGAAATTTTCACCCACTCCAAACTTTTTCCGAAGAAGGGACACAATGTTCCTTTGGAGGTTTTCAAAAAAAAAATTTTCCTTGCGAACAAGCACCACAAAAAAAATTATTATGTTGAGTAAACTTCTGGTTTTTCAACAGATGCCCATGTGTATTTTCAACAATTTTTCTCATCATTATCGAACCAAGATGACCTAGTCGTTCATGCCAAATTTTATATGTATCCGAATCTATAAACTTCTGATTTATAGTCAAATTTACCTCAATCATATTAATATACGTGTAGCACAAACCAGATGAAAGAGTATAAAATTTTTCAAGCATACATTTCTTACTTGAAAGAATTTTTGTAATATGAAACATTCTTTGTTGTCTTCCTTCTCAGTTTCAATATGATATCTATTTCCGCGAATTTCTTTAAAACTTAACAAATTCCGGTGAGAATTTGGGAAAAATAATGCATCATTTATAATAAGTTCTATTCCCCTTTGTAACATAATATTAGCTCTTCCGAAGCCTTCAACCATTTTGGTTTTACTCAATATTGTGATAATAATTATTTCACCCATTTTTAGAGTGGAAAAATATTTCGCATCTTTAAGAATAGCATGGGTAGTGGCACTATCCACAATACATAAATTTGCTTCATTTGTCTTGATGTTATATAATACCGGGAAAGAATTTATTTTCTTCATTAAAGAAATAAAGATAAGTTATTATTTATTCATAAAATAAAAATTATATTAAACATAATAATAAACAATACATATTTCAAATGCATAAAGTAAATATATTATTATTATTATTTATATTTTTCTTTTTCACTAGTAACAGAAAATCTTCCAATTCAATATTTATCATATTAATTGGGTTATTATTGTCCAGTATTGAATTAGTCTCAGGTTCAGCACTTTTCTTAAGATCAGCCTGGTATAAGGCCACTAAATATTTAGTGGTTCTACAAGTTCACGACCAATGACCAGTCATACCGCATTTATAGCATTTATTCTCATTACTTTGATTGTTACACTTCTTGTGGCTATTATTATTTTTTCACTTCTGGTGGAAATTATTATTATCATATCCTCTATCACGACCACGGCCATGACCACGATCTCTACCTCGACCATGACCATTTCTACAGCCGCATCCATTATGATTGTCATTATTACTATGAACTATCGCATTTGTTTCTGGCAATATATCTATCCCTGTAGGTCGTAATTCATGGTTTTCAAATACCAATTGATTTCTTTGCTCATCTAAAATGAGAGCGGCAATTAATTCACTGTACTTCTTATAACCTTGCATTATATATTGTTCCTGCAAGACAATATTATTTGGATGGAAAGTGAAAAATATCTTTTCCAGTAATTCATCATCAGATATTGACTCTCCACATAATTTCAAAATTGAAGTAATTCTAAAAAGTTCAGAATTATATTCACTTATAGATTTTTTTTTCTTGTAATCGTAAGTTATTCCATTCATATTGAGCTCGTGGTAGAGATACCTTCTTTAAGTAATCATACCTGTCTTTCAGCTATTTTCACAGATCTGCAGGATCTTCAACAATCAGGTATTCTGTCTTAAATCCTTCATCAATGTGACGGCGGGCCAATGCTTTATGTTGTGCTGAGGCATTATTATTTTCAATGATACATCTTTCAAGACCCAGTGATTTTAAATGTATTTTTGTATCGACCACACAAGTTAAGTAGTTTTTCCCGAATACATTAAGAGGAGCAAAATCAAGATTTTTCAAATGAGACATATTTGAAAATAAAATCACACCTTACTTTAGGAATATTTAGTTGGATTTTTTATAGAGCAAAATCGTGCTGATAATGTGTTGAAGATAAAATATAACTGCAAGAATATTATAGCTATAAGAAGGGAAGTATAGATAGAATATGAAAGAGATTTTATTTCTTATCCCTCAGGTGTATTGAATAAGAAAAATTGAATTCTGTTTATAGGAAAACTCAATTGTACAAACCATAAATAATAATGAAACATAATACATCAAATATTAATTATGTAAACCACGTATCATAATATTGCATAGTAATCGTACAGTATTTGATGGATATTTGACGGCTACCGACGCATTATATTTTCAACGATGTAATAACGTTTAATTGGAATATGAAAGCTTTATAGATTACTGGTGGCGGTTCCTCCGCACAATTAAAAGGTAGTGTTGGCGTCGTACATAATAATTACATTCACACGTTTCTAGCGAACATTTCTTTCTAAAATTTGAAAAATTGAAATTACTGCCCCCACATAAAAATTGACATCATATAACTTCCTCTTTTTAACTTCTTTATATAACACCATAACATTGTTAAAAATTATTTTGAAAACCAAAAGTTACAAGTAGATGTAAGAAAAAATTACTAGCAATAACAACGTCAAACATGGTTGTCAAGTCCGGTCTAACTCTTCAAACTTGTAAAGGTAAAGGATCAAGAACCGATAAATGAACCGGAATTTAAAAAATTTAGAATAAACATGATAAAAATATTATTTTTAATATTTTCCATGATTAATTATGATATAATTACATCAAATCAATGCATAACATAAAAAAAATGATCTAAATCACTGAAATTAGTGTAGGAACACTTATTTCACATTACCAATGAATTATGTTTACAAATTCTTGTAGTTATTTTATTAGTTACTTCACATTATGAATGAATTGTATTTACACATAATTTCAAACTAATTGTTTTTTTTTTAATGTAATAGAAAAAAAGTTTCTTTTGTGATCGGTATCCAGGTATCCAATTTATAGGTTAACTAATTCAGACTCACCGAGCCTGACCATTTCCATTCACTAGCCGAGCCCAAAACTGTCCGGTCCTTGTTCGGCTCGGTTAACACCCCTAGAAAGCCCTACCCCACCTGGGATCCTGTTAATTCCCACTTATATATGATACCAAAATCAACATCTTCTGATACGAAACAATAGATTTCAAACACCAGCTTAGGTTTTAATACATCATACAAAACACATGAATTCTTACTTGTACAGTGCTGCTGTTTCAGGTAATGTTGATGCGTTCCGGAATTTTGCTCAGAATGGTGATCATCTCCCAGTAGACCATGCTAAGAATACAGTTCTACATGTCCATTTAATCTCTGCAAGAGTTATATCCTCAGAATTCATCCATTTCATTGTTGAGCATTTTCCTCAACTGATATTGGATACCAATATCTACAGAGATTCCCCGTTTCACATCGCTGCAAGATACGGGCGGTCAGAGGTTGTGGGGTTCCTAATGGCAAAAGCACGATCAGATGTTTTGCTTATGCTGCGAATCAGAAACGACAAGGGAGACACAGCTTTGCATGAAGCTGTTCGAAATAAACATGAGATCACAGTAAGTTTGTTATTGGAATGTCAAGATGATATTTCTGATGTTCTGTATGGAACTAATAATTTGAATGAAAGTCCAGTATACATAGCTGCTTCGAAAGGATATTACAACATTTTTCGTAGATTGATAGATCACCAAGTGGGTAACATGAATCCCAGTGACGGCGCACATGCCTTGATTGGAGCAGTACTGAATAATAATCTGGGTACTACAAATTATGTTATATAAACTGTTTAGGTATGTGTATATATATTCATATGACTTGTTGTTCTGTGTTTTAACCTATTATTGTATTTGCAGAAATCATAGAGCTTATACTAGAAATGCATCCTGAATGGTTAGCCCCGGCAGGGCATAACCTTCGATGGACTCCCCTTCACTATGCTGCAAATGGTAACGATAAGCGAGGTTTCGTAATCGTGCAGAAGTTCTTGCAATTTAATCAATATGTTGCCTACTTTACCGACGATATGGCAAGGACGGCTCTTCA
>CATIWQ010443175.1:0-18380 GCA_949673415.1 Euphorbia schlechtendalii
TTGAGCCACCATGGGTGACTTTTGTTCAAAAGGAGCTTCTTGAGATGTAGAGATTTAAGTTGATAGATCGCATCAAGAACATAGATCTGAAAATCGAACAAGTGAACTCCACGCTCACCGCACCAATTTGATACCCAAAAATGACATCTTTGTCGACTTCATTCTTCTTGGGGTCTTCGGGTTCTTCGAGATCTTCGTGCTTCGTTGAGATTCCCGTCGAGCACCTACAAAACAAGGCTTGCCGGGGTTCCAGCGAAGCCCCTCCGATGCTTAAGTCAGTTCTTAAGATGGAGGAAAGATGGGAGTTTCCTTGTGGGGAATTAAGTTACCTTTTGGAGGAAATGAGTCTCTCTTTTATAGATGGAAAAGTAATGATGACATAGTAAGTAGGCCTAGATATAGGCATAGGCTTAGGGCGGCTTAGTTAGGAGTAGGTTTAGGGTGGCCTAGCTAGGAGTAGGGTTATCTTGATATCACACCTCACTAGCTTCTGCCAAAAATCTTATGTTAAGAGTAAATCACTACCACTATGTGTGTTAAAGTTGAAGAAAGTAGATCGGAGAAATTGTTTAGTAACTGATGTAAAATAACCACATGAAAATTTTTTCGTTTGTAAGAAACCGAGGAAGATATGGTAGATAAACCACAGATACAAGGACAAAAGAGAAAAATAGAAAATTTAAATATTGTTGGGGGGATAAGGAAAATGGGAAAGCTTTAGAGCTCATTTTTCCTCTCCTAAATTGATGAAAACGGTGTGTTTAGAAAGTTTTGAGGAGACAAAGTGTAGAGAGAGAAAAGATTATTTGCACTAATATATACTTTATAAATACATGAAATAATTACATTAAATATTATGAAATTGTAATATTTAAAATACTAATCAAATATTATTAAATTGTAAAATTTATTATACTAATGTGGGGATTACGAAATTCTGATGATCATGATAGGCATCCGCCATCACCTGCTACCCTCTAAATGCCCCACTATCCATTAAAAATAATCAACCATGACTTTGAGACTGATAAATTAAGTTTCTGATCGATCGTTAAATTGTCATCGGCATGATATTAGATAAGCCTTCCATTCCTAATGTATGCAATCCAAACTTCCTAACATTCCCGGTAATCCCTGACTTTTACCAATATGTAGCAATCTAGCAATGTTAATAACATTTGTTGATCTAAGGTAGTTTATAGAAAAAAAATTGAATAATTTCTTGACAAAATTTTTTGTAAAGCTTTCAAGTGTAGCAGACTCAGCAACAATGGTTGAATCATCAAGTGCATTTGCAAGAATACCTAATGTCAAAATTCCAATTACAATAGTTTCTTTCTGTTGAATTGAAAAGTCAAATCTATAGACAAAATCACGAAGTTGTACGAAATAACAATCATGATGCTTAACAACAATACAAATTTGAAGTAATAAGTGATGAATTTTGTACCTTATTTGAAATGTATTATTATTATTATCTTAAACTGATTTTTCACAAAATAAATGCACATACATATTGTAATTTGATCCTTATTCACGATAGACTACATTATGACCAATTATTGAGCCACTATGGGATGTGTTTCTACTTTGGCCATCAGATACATATTCCAAAATATATTTTTTAATTTTCATAAAATTGATTAAATAAAAATTTGGTATTCATATGAGCTTTTTCATGTCATTAAAGTATGCGTCATCTTTATTAGTGAATGGAGCGAAATTATTATTCATTTTCTAGAAGAAGGAATATGATAATACATGTGATAAGGAAGGTGAGACGTAGTAAAAAGATCTAGAAGTCGAGGTTGTATTAATTTGTGTTTCTTCAAAACTCACTTTGGCTATTCATGTGACTTTAGAGATGAATGGTTTAGATATAGTAAAAAATATCTGAAGGTTAAGATAAAACCAATTTGTATTCCGTAAAAAATCAAGTTGACTAGATAGATCTAACTTTAGCAAAGAAAGGTTGAGATGTAGTAAAAAAATATCTAAAGGTTAAAAATGCCCCAATTCATGTTACTTGATAGATCTAAATTGACTGTCTTCATAACTTTAAAGATGAACGATTGAGAGGTAGTAAAATATCTTATGGTTGAGAATTTACATATTTATGTTTCTTAAAAAATCCAAGTTGGCTATCCATGTGAATATAAAAATGGATAATTAAGATGCAAGCAAATAAATCCAATTATTGAGAATTTATTCATTTGTGTTTCTCAATAATTTCAAATTGGTTATCCATGTGACCTTAAAGATGGATGATTGAGATGTAGTAAAAAATCTAATGGTTAAGAATACTAATTTGTGTTTCTTGGAAAATCCTAGTTGGCTATCCATGTGACTCTAAAGATGGATTATTGAGATGCAATAAAAAAATCCGATAATTGAGAATTTACCATTTTTTTTTCTTCAAGATATTAAGTTAGCTACTCATATGACTTTAAATATGGACAGTTAAGATGCAGTAAAAAAATCTGATGGTTAAGAATTTACTCATTTGTGTTTCTTAAAAAAGTCAAGGTGGTTATCATTTGACTTTGAAGATGGACGATTGAGATGCAATAAAAAAATTTGATGGTTGAGAATTTACTCATTTGTGTTTTTTAAAAAATTCAAGTTGGTTATCCATGTAACTTTAAAGATTAATGGTTCAGATGCAATAAAAAATCTAAAGGTTAAAATGTATCAATTTATGTTTCTTAAAATTCCAAATTAGTTATTTTTGTAACTTTAAAGATGAATGATTGGAGTGTGTTTGGTTGCTTATGCGGAGCTATGGGGTGTTCTGGATGGGCTGCTGTTTGCTTGGGATTTGGGGGTTAGGCAGCTTTGGGTTGAGGTTGACAACATGTATGTGGTGGAGGCCCTTTCCAAAGACAAGTCCTTTGTTAATGCGAATCTATGAGATTAGATGGATTCTTGAGCAGGACTGAACAATGGTTCTCATACATGTTTACCGCAAGGGAAATCGTTGTGCTGGTTTCTTGGCCAATTTTAGAGCTTCCCTGTCTCTTGGTTGTTCTATCTTCGAGGATTCGATTATAGGTACTCATGAAATTCTCCGTCAAGATGTTGCCAGCTTCTACGCGCTGCTTAGCTTTGTTTGTTCTTGCTCTTCAATAAAAAAAGATGAATGATTGAGATGCAGTAAAAATATATGATATTTGAGAATTTACACATTTGTGTTTCTCAAAAAAGTTCAAGTTGTCTATCCATGTGAACTTAAAGGTGGATGGTTGAGATGTAGTAAAAAATCTAATGGTTGAGAACTTATCCATTTGTGTTTCTTAGAAATTTCAAGTTGGCTATCCATGTAACTTTAAAGATTAATGGTTGAGATGCATTAAAAATTTGTGATTGAGAATTTACCCATTATGTTTCTTAAAATAATCAAAGTTGACTAACCATGTAACTTTAAAGATGGATAATTGAGATGTAGTAAACAAAATTCGATGGTTGAGAATTTACCCATTTCTGTTTCTTAAAAAATTCAAGTTGTCTATCCATGTAACTTTAAAGATGGAAGGTTGAGAGCTAATCATAGAAAGGAAAAACAAATAAAAGAATAATTGAGTTGATTAAAAAATCAAACAAGATTCGTAGTCAAGTTTTGGAATTTAAAGTTTTGCTAACCGATACATCCAAAATTGTGGATCCACTTGTTCGTAATTGCATCATAGAAAGACATTCAAATAACACAAAAAAAATGAGTTCAACAACTCAAGCGCAAACATCCTCTTCACCAAATTCCAATCTTAATATTGATAATATTGGATATTTTAATATGCTCCAGAATTCTAACAACAATAATTTACCACCTCATTGAAGAAGATTATGTATTATGTATTATATTGAATTATAGGATAAACTTCGAAAATATGTCATGTGATTTCACTCATTATAAAATGGAGGACCGTGAAATTTTTTTTCAAATGGGGGCTTGAGGTTCCAAATGTTATAAAAAAGAGAAGCTTTTGTAACACTGTTAAAAACAGATAATATTTCAATTATAAAAGGTGAAAAATGTCTGGAATTGAACCCACTTCCTTTCTCTATTTCTTCTTTCTCTTCTTCTTTTTAGTTCTTCAATCACTACACCCTTCTAACCCTAATCCATGTCCTATTTCTACAACTTTATTAAAAAAATTAAAAACAATCAACTAATGAATTACCCAATTCATTTACAGAATTAATGAATGAAATCATAAATTTTGGAATTAATTGTCTTTCTTGAAGTCACCACCTACCTTAATAAACAAAAACCAGAATTTTTTCTTAGAATCTTTGAAATTGGAAGTTTCCGACCAGAAAACCATCTGAACTAGCCGAAGCCCCAACAAAGTTGGTGATTTAAAATGGGTTGCATTTCTGTAAAGCTCTTCAGGAAAGAACTCCAACAAAAAGACATCATCGTCAAAATG
Organism: Euphorbia schlechtendalii; assembly: GCA_949673415.1. Taxonomy (NCBI): domain Eukaryota; kingdom Viridiplantae; phylum Streptophyta; class Magnoliopsida; order Malpighiales; family Euphorbiaceae; genus Euphorbia; species Euphorbia schlechtendalii. Next base: position 4,428 of record CATIWQ010443175.1, read on the forward strand.
ATGATCATGTAGACCTAACTCATGTTATCTCTCTCACTTCAACAAGAAAAAAAAAGGAAGAACTAGGACAAGAACATAATTAAAAGAAAGAAGAACAAGAAGAATAATTTAAGAGTCAATTCACAACCCACATAAAAAGTCTCAAATCAAGAGCTTTATTTGCAGATTTTGAACCAATTCGGGTGTCCAGGAAAACTAAAAACCTTGGGGGAAAAAGAACAAAGTAAGAGTATTCATTAATCAAAAGTAAATTAAGTGAGCTTGGCTTATGACACAAAATCTATAATTTCATTTTTTTACTATGAACGAATGTGGAAAATAGAAAGAAGAAGGAGCAAGATAAGTTAGGTTTAATTCTGATTTTTTTCTTTTATAGCGAGAACATTAATTTCGAAACTTCCATTGACTTTTTTAATGGTGTTACAAAAATTCCTCTCTATGATATAATTTGAAATCTTAATCCCACGTTTGAAAAAAATTCACAGTCCTCATTTTGATAATGAGTTGCATCACATTACATGTTTTTTAAGTTTACCCTATATTATTTTTTAGTTGTAATTGTGAAAAATGGCCCAACTCACCCCAAAAGGTACCTTAAAGGACGGAGATAGCCACACACATAAGGAGCAACGAAGCTCAAGCCTTTAGCAATGTGAGATATCTAACACGTACCCCTCTCACCCAAATTAATTTGGAGTGTAAAGCAAACATCTAACATGCATAATTATGCTTTGATATGATGTGAATAATGACATGACTCACTCCAAAAAGTACCTCAAAGGGTGAGAATTATCACACATGTATGAGGGACACCAATGCTCAATGCTCAAGTCTCTAGTAATGTGGGATATCCAACTGTAATGTATAAGTTTATTGTGTTAATTATGTTTAGATTTTAAGTCTAATGCAATTTAATTTTTCTTTTTATGTTTAAATGTTCAACCTAATGTAATGTTAATTTTAATTATATATTTGTATCTATGTTAAATTATATTATTAAATTAATCATTGTATATTTTAAGACAAAATTTGGTAAAAATTACAAACAAAATAAATAATATTTGTTGTTATTATAATACTTTATTTTACAAATTAATTCTATCAAGTAACAAATTTATAATTACAATTACGATTATAACAATTACAAATTTAGAATTAGCATACCATATTTACAAAATCACAACTATAAAAATTACATATTTTTACAATTTACAATTGAAAATATAATTAAAAATGCCACATATACCAAAAATACAAAATAAAACATAACTAAAATAAAGTGAAAATAATAAAAAAAGAAACAATATATATCATTTGGTGTTGCTACAGCTCCATGCCATTATTAGCAACATTAAAAAACGGTGTTGAATTATAGTGCTCCAACCCCACATTTGGCTTGGGTTGGAGACTCCCTTGAGATGCATTATGCATAGATTAACTTGTGATCAACTTGAATTTGGTAAATTCATAAATAAAATTAAAATTTGGTAAAGTTATAAAATTTAAACAATTTCAACCATTCATTCATCTATGTTAAGAACTTAATCACGAGAGAGAGAGACATGAATCAAAGAACTCCGTTAATCAAGAAAAGGTTTTACAGCTAAAGCTAAAAGTACAGAGAGAGAGAGGAAAAGTTCACAGAGATATTAAAGAAGAAGATACAGATGTTTGTTATATTCCTCGATGGATATTGAACAAACTATATTCCAAATTTACTAAACAGCCCTCTATACATTTATATCCTACACTCAGTCCTACATAGACACGTTTATACCTATGTTATACTAAGTATACTTTATATGAATCAACATCCCCCCTCAAGCGAAACATTATGAATCGAAATTAAACCTAATCTTGCTACTTGTCCTTTAAAAGCTGGAGTGTGTAAGGCCTGTGTGAACATATCTGCCACTTGATTGGATCAAGAAACATTCATGAGATGAATAATGTGAGCTTGCAATATAACACAAAACAAAGTGACAATCAATATCCAAATGCTTTTGAAAGACTGAATTTTTTGCAATGTGAACTGCTGAAGTATTATCACAGAAATCAAAGTTGGTTCTTGTTTAATAGTACCTCACAATACTTAGAACGTTTTGGAAATAACAAACTGATTAGGATAGTGAAATTAATTTAGTACTAAGTATACTCTTAATTAATGAAGTTTACTTGAGTTTTTTTAAGGGAAAACAACTCAGTTTACTGAGTAATTAATTAAGTTACGGCTTAGAGTAAGAAAAGCTGAGTTAAGCTTAGTACTACATAGTTTATAAGATATTTACTCCACTGTGCTGATTTTGTTTTTTATACCAAAAAGCTTAGCATCTTTGACACTTAGAGAATTAAATGACACATGTGCTACTAACGGTTTTTGTGAGAAATGAAATACCTGGTTGATGCTTTTCAGGAGAAAAGGCGCTGAAATTAAAAAAAGATATTCCAGTGGTCCACACAAACAAAAGGTGTCAGTACGGAATGTTGGAGATTCCTCACTGAAGTCCAAGGTAAAAGGAATCCTCTGACATGCACCGCTTCTCAGTGTCTCTGTTTAACTCTGCAATGTCAGCAAGTCAACGAATTACAAAATTTCACATTGCATCTCACACACCTCTCTATCAGAATGGATTGCTTAAAGACAAATGAGTTTTTGATGCTTTGGATTAACGGATTAATCTCGTGCTTCAACATTTGAAATCTCTGTCTCTAAACATCCTAGAATTTGTTCCCAACTGGTAAATTCGAAAGATTTGAAGAGAAGAGATATTGAAGAACTGTCTGGATGAGAAGTTTGCAATGGCTAACTCCAAGACCTTCAAATATAAATAGAAGACTGGAGCAGACTTTCAAATTGCGTGAATTACCTTGAATTTCTATAAGAGCTGAAACTCTGTTCAAATACTCCCAGCTTCAAGAAATTTCAAATCAAGAAATCAACAAATACAAATTGTTAATATTTGTTTGTAATAGAGAGAATAGCACTTAAGATTTAACATTATAAAGGATTCAACATTTCTATAAGTTGAATTCCTTAGTTTGCATCTTAGTTGATAAATCCGAGTGTCAGTTTAGGAAGGGTATGTAAACTGAGTTTGAGAGGTAGTTAGAAAGGAGGATACTTCTTGTAATTATTTCTACTCGTTGTAAAGGCTTCTCTGTCTAAGGAAGGAATGAATCACTAGTGGATTAAAGCTTGGAAAGGAATCCGGGGATCGGAGGTAGGCTAGAGGTCGAAATAGGATAAAATATCAGGTTTAAAAGTTCTAACCTTTCTTGTTTGCCTTTATCACGTTGATCTCATTCATCATTCTTTCTATTTCACTTGTTTTACTTGAAAACCAATCTGAGCTGAGTAAAGTACTCAGCAGCGATTGAAGATAAACCATGCCAGCAAAGCTGAGTAGGTTATTATTTTTATACCTAGCTCAGTACGATAAACTCAGCATGCATCTAAAAACATAACTTGGTAAAATATTTTTTCAGACCTCAAAAGGAAACTAAGAACTACATTCACCCCCTCTCCTATTAATTTAAACCGTTTAGGACCAACAGTTCTTTATGTTCAATAGTTAAATCCCGTAGTAAGTACAGAATCCATTATAATTCTACAGTTATTGATGCTAAAGCCCTATATTCAGCCTTTGAAGAGCTTCTAGAGATGATTTTCTACTTCTAAGATTTCCCAGAAATCAGAGAATTCCCAAAGAAAACACAAAAACCTGTAATGGATTTCCTACTCTCAGTACAAGTGGCCCAATCAGAATCCGTGTATGCCTTTAACTTGAAATCCGCTTCTGCTGAATAAAAAAGTCCCTGTGCTAGATTGCCTTTAAGATACCTTAATAACCTGCATGCTGCAGTTAGATGTGATTGATGTGGTTTGTCAAGATTCTATGAAAGTTGTTAGATTGTGTAGCTGATATCTGACCTGGTATTGGAAAGGTATAGAAATTTTCCAACCAATTTCCTGTATGAAGTATTGTCTTCTAGTAAATCTATAAGCAAATTATTCTGCCTATCCATAGTATTGGTGTGGAAACAAGCTTACAATCTAGATAACCAAATTCTGCTAACAAATCTAATGTATACTTCCTTTGATACAATGTTATCCCTTTATTATTTCTTGCTACTTCTAATCCTATTATAAACTTTAATTTCCCCAAGTCTTTAATGATAAAATAGTTATATAAGTAGTCTTTTGTTTCTTGTATTAACTCTTTGTTATTTCTTACCAAAATCACATCATCAATATAGACTGTAAGTGCTAAAAATGCTATTACTAAAGTTTTGATGAATAATGAAGGATTTGCAGTTGATTGTGTCAAGTCTTTGTCAATATAGAATTTCATTGCCTACTTACCTATTTCAAACCATATAGTGATTTCTTCAGCTTGCAAACCCTATTGGAAATGGATTAAGTTATGCCTTATGGAATCTAAATGTAAATTTGCTCCTCTAAGGTTCCATGTAAAAATGCATTGTTGATTTAAAATTGTTCCAAAAGCCACCCTTTATTAGCTGCCAAAGCCAATAACAATCTGATTGTAGTTATCTTTGCAACTAGTGAGAAGTTTCCAAGTAATCAACCCCATTTTGTTGTGTGTAACACTTTGCAACTAATCTAGCTTTATACCATTCAATAGTGCCATCTAATTTCCTCTTGACTTTGTACACCCATTTGCAACCAATTGGAGTCTTGTTAGAAGGTAGAGGTACAATGTCCCATGTTCCATTGTGGTGTAAAACATCTAATTCAGCCTACATTGCTTCCTGCCAATTCCTGTCTTTTGAAGCTATTGCAAATGACTTTGGTTCTGCGTCTGCATTCAATGCTATAGAAAAAGCTTTGTGCGTAGAAGATAATTCATCATATGACAAAACTGCAGATAGATGATAAATTTTTCCTTCGTTGAAATTTGTGGTGTTAACAAGTTGTAGTAAAGAACAATAATAGTCATTCAAATATTATGGTTGATTGTGTTTTCTAGCAGATTGTTTTGGTAATAGCTAATGTATCAGTATCAAGAGGTATTGTGCTGTTAAGTTTTGTTGCATTATTGTGTCTATTTTTCTTGTTTTCTTCCTTTTGTGAGATGCCTTTTTCTATAGCTCTATTGTTTTCTACTATCATTATTTTGACCTTTCTTGTAATATTGCCTTTTTCTGTAGCCTGTACTTTTTCTGCTACATCATTTTTGGCTTTTTCTTTATTTTGTTCTTTTATTTCTTTCCTTTTGTATTAAATGGTCTTGTTGCTTTAGTACTATGAGATCTGACCCAGAAGTAGAAAATGAGTACTGATTCAGTGAAATAGGCTGATAATAAGGAAAGATGGTTTCATGAAACCTAACATGTCTTTAAATAATAACTTTGTTAGACATGATGTTGTAAATCCTATAACCTTTCATGCTAGTTTCAAAGCCTAGAAAAACCCTTGTTAGCTCTATCAGCTAGTTCATACCTGCCTATCCCTCTCTAGAGTAGAAACATAGGCTAAACAATTGAAAGGTTTCAAAGCACTATAGTCTAGGTGAAGATTATAAAGCTTTTATAGGGATAACTATTGTTTAGTAAAGGTGTAGGCATCTTATTAATAAGAAAAATAGCATGACCAACAAAATAGGTAAAAAAAAGTGCTAATAAATCACTCTGCAATTTTAATCCTCTAGCTACTTTCATCATGCGCTAATGTTTTCTCTCAACTAGGCCATTTTTTTGATGGGTTCTACACAAGATTTGTGATAAATTATGCCATATCTGGAGAAAAAAGGAAACATGTTGAACTCAGGGCCATTATCACTTCTTATAATCTTAATGGACTTATCAAACTGATTCAAAACCATGCTAAAAAACTTTTCAAAAATTTGTGCTACTTCAGACTTATTTCTCATCATTATTTCCCAAGTAAATCTTGCACAGTCTTTAACTATTGTAAGATAAAACTTAAAACCATGAAGAGATGAATGACTAGGTCCCCAGATGTCCATATTCAATAAATCAAAAGGAAAAAGTGATACTATAGTAGAAACAGGAAATGAGATTTTCTTTTGTTTTGACTATGCACAAATATGACAAACAAAGTCATCAAGAATATGAATATCAGGATGCATTTTGTGCAAAGAATCCAATCTATTTCTAGAGGGATAACCTAACCTATAATGCCAGAGCTCCTCACTATTACATTGTACAGAGAAAATTGTCTCTATAGGTAAAACATGAATGGATAAAACAAGAAAGTTCAAATGATGAAGACCCTCTATGACATTAGCTGAATAAATCCTACTCTTGGTTTTCAAATCTTGTATCACATAAGAACCATACAAAAATACAAATTCACAGCTTAGATTCTTGGTTAGTTTTGTAATAGATTAAAGGTTATAATGAAAATTGGGCACATAGAGTACATCCTATAAAATAAAATTATTATTGAATTGAATTAAACCAACACAAACAGCAGGCAATTTCAAATTATTAGGCAATAAAACATGCCAATTCGACACATGTTTTGCATTTTGTTATAAATCTAAGCAATTAGTAATATGGTAACTAGCACCAATATCAGCTATCCAAGTATTCTTTGAGATAGAAGAAGAAATACCTGTACTGTCAAAGTTGTAGTCCAAGTGATTAACTCTTTCCAATCTTGTAACTGCAACATATGAATGAACCATGTTATCATTTTCTGCCCGTACAATATTTGAGTTAGTTTGTATATTTTGTTGTGCCTGAGAATGAATCAATTGAGATATTTGATTCAATTGCTCTAGGGTAAAGCAACTAGCAGGAGCAACAATTGTGCTATTGTGAGCATGAAATTTATTCTAGCTCACGCGTTCAATGATGATGGCTTTTCGGGATTTGATCTTAGAATCACAAGGTTTTCAATTATCTAACGATCTTTAAATGTGAGCTCTCCTCGTTACCAAATTATATTTCGGGGCTTGAATAAATATTCAAGACCATAAAAGTACTTGAAATAAATATTTTAAGGACTTGAATAAATATTTTTAAGGACTTGGAAAAATTAGGCTTCAGAATAAATTAATTAAAGGAATTTTTAATTAATAAAAAAATATATAATAAAATGAAAATATTAAAATCGAGGCTGACTGTGGCGAGGCCAACACCCCTTCACCGCCAAACCAGTGAAGGGTTGGGGTTCGCCTGCTAAATCCGGAAAATTATCCTATAAACAGTAGGAGAATTTTCAGTGAAAGGAACCTGAAAATTTTCAAAAAACGCAGAAAAAATTCTTCTGGGTTTTTTTACAACGTTGTTTCTTTTCATCTTTAAAAAAATTTTCTTTTAATTATTTTCGGATTAAAAACAATTTTTGAACCTGAATTTAGTTATTTTTAAATCGAAATTCTTTAAATCACCACAGCTAAAAAAACAAACTAGGAATGCCCACGGAGATCAAGCGGATATGTCGAAGTGGATTCGCACCGAATGGGTAAGCCTCTGAGTTCCTAGAGGTGATTCTTCTCGTGATTTCTTTATTTTTTTATTATTTTACATGTTGACCTAGGATTAATTCTATGCCATTTTATTTTTTAATTTCAATTTTTATTAATTCTTTTTATTATTTTTCTACGTAAGCTTTCTTCCATCTTTTATTTCTGATTAATTTAATTATGGAGATTCATGTTAAAATACCCCTATGAAGAGAATAAAAAATTATTCCTGGATAGCAGGCCTCACATTTTTGCCATGTGCTCATTTTTATTAATTAAAAATGACCAACCAATGTTTTTATAAAATGAACCAATTTTCTCCTAAGAAATAAGAAATTTTCAATTTCCGATGTTTGAATTAGGCCACACAGGCCTCGCCAAAATCAAATCGAACATACGTGTAAATATTCATGTAGTGCTATACCATGTGCTAATCTTTGTGGATGCAGGTAGATTAGGTTCGATGTATGCCTAAGATTTTATTTTCCTTTGGGTATTGCAATTATTATTTTTAATGGAAATGAAATTAATTGATTAGGCTGGGCGGTTGCATCCCCCGAGGTTTGATAATTTGTAATTTTTATTCCGCATTTATTTACTACTTTATGTATGGATTTACAGCTTTCCGCATGCGCGTTAAATCATACTTTATAAACATGAAAATGACTTAAGTTCGAATATGCACAATTAAGAAACGCGGTTTTCTGTATATGCAATTTAATGTGATCCAATAAGAAGCAAGAAACTTATCCCGAACCCGAATCTCTATGTCTTAGTGGGCCATTCCATGAACGTTAAGCCTCACAGGACTTTAATTCCTGGAAGTGCTAATCCAGGTAGTGACTCTACACTACGAGACAACGATTTCGGGTTTTGACCGATCTAAATCGATTTCATTTTCTCTTTTAAACCTTTCGAGTCCCCTACCTGATATTTTATTTTCACAAAAATACCCTGGTGGACCGTTCCTCTCATCTTAGCGCGCTTTCGGCCCATCACATCCGTGTCGTCCACTCACAGTGGCGACTCCACCAGGGACATTTTCTTTAACTTTTTTTTCAAAGGTTTTAGATATTGGATAAGTGCCTAAAATTGTTGATCACATTATTCCGTATTTTCTTAATTATGACATATTCTTAATATCACATTGCAATAGAGGGGATGTAAGTCTAAGGTACCCTATTAACGCGAAGCTTTCTCTTATACTCATCTTCCTCCCTGAGAAAAGATAGTACTTGAGCTGGTGGAGCACTTGTGCCATATCGCATGAACCTCCCTCGTTAAAACCTTTTTGGGAAGAGGCTTGGAGTGTATTTTAGTGTAACAAGAACCTTCTACATCAGCAACCCAAAAGCAAACCACATGTAAATAAACCATAGGCAATTTTCCCTAGGTTGTTATCCAACAAAAGATCATGCATTATATTTTTCTTGCAGGTGTGCTCCTTTATATCCTTGTGATACTGAGATGAACCAAACTTAGGATATAGACAAGAAAAAAACCCTACACGCAGGAGTTGTATGATTAGAAGTTGGAACGGTGCATGTTATGTGATACGTGTTTACTACTTTTGATTCATCATGCATTGTACAAATGTGCCATGCTAACCACGAATCTTAATGCAAACACTTGAACGCACACACTCATGATATTAAAACAATATAAAACAGACATAACATGTTCTCATCATCATGAGGCCTATTTGGTGTTACTCATATTTAGAATTAGTTGACACTCGAGATCTTGTCACCTTAGGATAACATGAAACCAATTAGAATAATGAAACATCATTTACCCTTTTAGTGTGATGTCCACATGATGTTCGACTCTTAGCCCATATAGGGCAAACATACCTTTATACCCAAAGTTTTGCACGATGCTCACTTGGCGTCTGATTCCTAGCTCACACGGGGCAATTACACATACTAAATAGCCCAAACGGGGTAAACACGAACCAAAGCTATATTTTCTCCATATCACTTGATAACCCTATTGATATACGAAACCAAGCCCACAAGGGGTGAACTCATTTAAAAAAATCTACCTTACCAATATTTGAGGTGTACTAATCACACGAACAATTCGCCAAAAAGGGGCAATGGTTCATGCATCACCGCATACCTTTTAATGTTGATGACCACACTAGCATCCGAGACTCTGCTCTAATGGGAAAAAGAACTAAAACATCCATTTTATGGTTACATATAGTAGTTATTTTCATGCATATGTGATTTCATCAAGGTATATCACACTGCTTATCCGAGATTAATCTAACCTTTTCATTTCATGAGATCTGGTCATCGTACGAAATCATGAATTATCGACCTATTACCAAATGGGTTACTTGGTCACCTCATCCCATTTACAATACATCATTCCTGTTATGCTGTCACATGGACAGTGTACTGATCTCAAATCCACCCCTACGGGTTGAACTTTCATTTCCACATTTTATCACCTTATCTAATGGCTAACCCCATTTGTTTCAAATGGATTGACAAATACACTACTTGTCTCACATCATGGCATGTTAACCCTTTGTGTATGTAGCCATAACATTAACATCTCACTCATTTGTTAGACATGATGTATGCCCTAGAGGCAATTAGGGTGATATATCTTAAGTAGTTATAATGTAAAAATGGTTTCGAATTATTATTAATAATAATTAAGACATCTTTGTTATTTATCAGTGTTCATTAATTTATTTATATATCTTGCTAGTATTATATATATGTGTAATATATATGCACATTAATAATACAAAGTCCATGACTACTTCATACCGTAAAAGTGCGAGGACATAGTGGGAGCTATGTGGTGTGAGAACTGCACATACATGTTACTATGAGTAGTCTAAATATCCATAGTCATAGTTTCATTGAGACTAGACATCAATGAAGTGGACATACTGGCATGTGTAAGATTACTCCTAAGATTAGATCTAACCGATCTCAAGAGCTGAAGGTGGTACCTTGAGTTAACACATGAATGTATTCGGGTAATACATTAGAGATCACTATAAGATAGACGCTTGGAAATAACTATATCCATGTGTTGGTGATATGTCTTATTGCAGTAGCAATACAAGTATCCTCAAACCTGAGATACTGGTTACCTTATGTAGGAGTTGCTATACTTTGGGTCATACTTATTCATACCCTGGTGATCAGGATGACACGGGTGACTCTGGGTATTATGATGATCACATGTTGGTAAGCCGAATAGTCAAGATGGGATCCATCGCTCCTGATATAGTGATATAATGGGAGATGTAACTTAGGGTCCCTTGTTGAAGAGACACACTCATAAACCTCTTATCAAAGTATAAGATTGATAGAATGAGTTACTAGTCAATCTTGATAGATTATGGCGAGTGGTGTTCTTCGTGAGTAAGTCTAATTCTAGGATATCTACAACTATTACATGAACTAACTCTTAGTCCGAGCTCAATAAACTGGATGGTACTTAACCTGATGGAAGGAGTGTATTATATTAGTGACTACTGCAGAACCAGATCAAGTCACAAACACATGACGTTTCGAGTATGGGGGATCATACGCCTTTGCTAGAAAGCCCATTTGATCATCTACAGTTATTGGGTTCTGTATCGGTCTAGAACATTGAGCCTAAATGTTCCTAGATAAGAAGCTAAGTTTAGGTTAACCTCTAGCGACTCTATACTTCGGGATCCTATGGGGTCACACTTTGGGTCTTTATCGGACTAAGTAAAAAACCTTTAGACTAGGTCTATACCAAAAATGTTTGGTTATCGAATTCGTTAGAAGAATTATTAATTGGTTGGACCAAATTCATAATTAAAGGGAATAAAAGAGAAATTAGGGAAAATTGCATGGAGCGGAGCAAGGGAATTTTTCCCGTTGTGAGTGTGCCCCAAATGAACATGGGATGTTCAGAGTGGGGCCTGTGCAGCTACCTCGCGGGCTACTAGCTACGCGGTAAGCCCGCGTATGCTTACGGGCGGGCTGCAGGCCCGCAAGCGCAACCCATGGCAGCGCTTGTGCGGGTCTGCCACGTAAGCCCGCAAGCCCAAGCTTGCGGCACAATGCAAGCTGTTCGCCACTTTTCTATTGGTAAGTTTAATAATTTGTTCACAAGATTCGGCTATATATCAATGGTGCTAAAAAATTGTTCACGAAAAATATAGGTGTTGTTAGTACCTCTTATCAAATAGAAAAATGATGATAACTGCAAGTATATAGTTGCGATGTAGTTTTAAAAGATATTGATCCCACAGGGAAGGACTAGTTCTAGAAATAAAAAAGGAAGATAAAATAAAGAAAATAAAATATAATAAAGTAAAGGTTAAGAAAGAAGGATTAGAATGAAAAATGAGTTAATATAGGTATGAAAGATTAGAGAACCTAAATATATAGATTTTTCCTATGAAATAAGGATAGCAGAGAAAGCATGCAAGTTCAACAAAGATGTTACGATTCACTAAACTAATCTACAGACTCGGTTCTAAATACTCAGATATTCAATTATTCGCCGCAAAGCAACACATGAAGTGACTTTTCTAAATCTAGCGCAAACGAATTAAGACAATTATATAAACCTGGACAACGTCAATACTATGCTTAGTACGGGTCACTCTCACATAGCCATATTTAGCAAGTTACCATTCCAAAAATTTGGCTCACTTAACAGCGTTATATCATAGATCCAGTGATTATACATGATATTGTTAACCCAGAAATTACTGTTAAAATTAACTCTAACACATATAACTTGATTACATAAAAGACTTAACACGAAATATGCATTATGATACATAGACATATCATAAACTTCGAAATAAAAAGTATAAGTAGAAAGCAAAGCAAAGTTGTAAGGTAAGCAAGTGAAAGCTAAAGTTGATCAAACCGTATCCACTCTTTAATGGGAGTCGTTAATTCCTGCAATTCATGCGTGTGCTTTGAATTCGATCTCAGCCCGTATAGAACCTCCGCTAGGATGCTATTCTTTACGAATATCGAACAAACAAATATTGAAGAACGAAAACTTTTATTGATAAGTGATTTGCAAGTACACTTATACAACAATCGTTCGAGAATATAGAGAAATCTGGTGATCGCAACCAGGATTCGAATCACTTAAACATTTTCTCGCTAACGCTTATGAACGTAGTGAACTCTCTATCTACACACACTATATAACCCTATATTTGCACTCTAATGCTCTACTCTCTTGTTGTAATCTATGTTGCACACCATGCACGAAATTTGTGAGGATTGGAACCCTATTTATAGAGTTCGAAGTGTTGCATCTATCCATACGAAGGGTTGTGTCCATTGGTGAATGATTGAATCTCTTCATTGTAATTGGTTGAGAAGGTTTGATATAATCCACAATGGATAGGCACCTTTTCATGATTGGTTAACTTTTGTTAAGTATCTTTTCATTGGTAGTTGATGGCGGTTGATCATGCTTATCTGGCGGTTGGTAGGTAAGAAGATAAAACCAGAAAATAGTCCAAGTCGTGACCACGATAGATATGTCGTGATTGTGAATCTTTGATTGGCAGACTTCTGTTCTGAAGAAGACCAAGTTGTGACTGTGAATGATTGTCGTGACCGTGAATTGCATTTTTCTTTAGAATTCTCCTTGCAACTTTACCGATCTTTGACAGCTTCGATCCTAAGCCAAATCTTTAAGTTCCATGCATCTTTTCACTCCTTTTTCACTCTTTTTTCATAAAATTCCATTTTACTCCCAAGATTTACCTAGTATCTGTATTTGCATAAAAAACAACTACATACCACGTGAAATCTTTTATATGAAGTATAAAAATGACTTAAACTATAGTGTTTAATGTGTAAAATTATAATGATAATAAGTGTAATTATACACTTATCATACCCCCGCTCTTAACTTTTGCCTTTTCCTCAAGGTAAATTCAACAGAAGTGTATAAATTGGTAAACAATTTCGTACCTCATTTGGTGAAAGACTATTGCAGTGAGTGCCACATTCCCATGTTGCAAAGAATTCAAGTAGAAGTTCAAAATTTCCCATAAATTAGTAATGTGCAATTTATATAGCTTAGTTGCATACCTTTGTTCTTAATGGAGAGTCAACCGAATCGCATCTTCATACAAGTGTTATATGCATACTCGAATATTACCTTCTCTTAAGCATAGTAAAAAGTATAAAGGACATAGAAAGCACACTTTGATTAATTTCTCTCAAGGCATTTTTAGGTAACCTAGGATGTTAAAATACACTCAGTGGTTGCATTTTATGCTCCATACCACTCTCCCCTTTTTTCAGTGGTTGCATTTTATGCTCCATACCACTCTCTCATTTTTTTTCTTTTAAGCATAAGTGTTTTGAAGTACTTTGTACTTTGCACCCATTTTTCATGCTATGCTTTCTTTTCTTTTTTCACTCAATGAATGGTTGCAGTTTTTGCTCCGTACCATTCCTCACCTTTTGCATAACTCATTGGTTATCCTCTCTTTCTTTTGATTTTT
>CATIWQ010443238.1:0-13838 GCA_949673415.1 Euphorbia schlechtendalii
CAAAATCATTATGAAAAGGTAAAAGAATAGATTAAGACAGGATACATTTTATTATGCAAGACACAAGCAACATCATAACAAAAAGAATTGAATATATAAATGCATTTGATATCACATCACAGCACAAAGTTCATCTATAAATAACCAAAATATATCCTTCAAAATTACCTGGTTGGCAGAGCTTCTACAACTGACAGATTAGAAGGAACTTAACCAAATTGAAGCTAGTCCTAAATCGAGCTAGAGAGAGTAGTGATCTAGAGAGCAGAGACCTATGTTAAGAGTAAAACATAAGATTTCAATTAGGTTAAAAGCTCGAACAAACTGGCCACATACCTAGAAAAAAAGAAAGATGAAAGAAAGTGGATGAACGGAGAAGCGACGGAGGTGGTGGAGCGACGGGATGCGATGGAGGTGGTGGAGTTATCGGAGACTATAATAGTCAGAACGACAGAGGTTAATGTATACGAAGAAATAGCAGTCAGAATGGTAGAAATTGGGGAATTATAAAAGGATATTACGGATGGTCCTAAAAGAAGACCGTCTGTAATAAGTATTCCGGACGGTCCATACATAATGATCATCCGTAATACATTATTTATATTTTTTATGGAAAGGTATTGCGGACGGTTATTATATAATAACCGTCTGCAATACCTATATTTCATTGCAGATGGTTGGTTCAAAATAACCGTCCACAATACTATAATACGGATAACAAAAGATACATGTATTACGGACGGTTTGTTTTTAACAACCGTCCGTAATACTTTTATATGTATTCTGGATGGTTGTTACATAACAACTGTCCATAATAACCACCTTCGTGTTTTTTAATGCTCAATGCAAACGGTTTCTTGTAGAACCCTCCTAAAAAGTGCGACCCTACAGGCCCTTTCTGCACTAGGGATTGTTTCGAGTTTTTTTCCCGTCTATTAACAATTAGTTCATAAATCAGTATACACAATCATTTTTATGTGTGTATATTTATGACTACAATACTCTAATTCAAATTTTTTAGCACCAAGAGGTGTGGTCCAGTATTTGTATCAATTATGGGTGGTACCTTTAAATCATATCCACATCCAGACTAATCTCTGATTGTCAGTTTGCGGATGCCTTGAAGGGGAGGATTGCTAGTTCCAAGATTTAAAGTTGTTTCATACACATCCCTAGGCTTCGAACCCTGGTGGATGCTAAAAGATGGACTAGTTCCTACCACTAAACCACACTCTTGGTGTTCGCTCTAATTCAATTTTAATTTTGATTCAAATCTCAATTGTAATTTCAATTCAAATAAAGTACAAACTCTACCAAACATATTTCATAATCTAGTAAATATGTATATTAACTATGTGAGAGACGCATCCTACTTGATGATTTAGATTGCCAAGTGACCACTCGACACTGGCGAACGAAGAAGCCACACCAGCTTAAGACTTGCTTAACAAGTATCTTGCTCTTCTATATATAATGCAATCATACCAAGAGAGTTAGGTAGAAACAGCCATTCCCCTCTTGGCGCAACTGTACGAGAGAGATATGTAAAAGCCACCACTCCTCTCCTGGTGCAAACGTACTGAGAGAATTGGGTAGAAGCCACTGGTGCATCCCAATCTGTTCTTTTGAAACCAATGGAGACACCTAATCTCAGGCGAACCCTTACCCCCTTCCTCAACGCCAATCACAATCGTCATCATCGAAACTCTTACCCCCTTTCTACTCTATTTTACTAATGGAAACTCTCGCATTTTTATTTCTTGTCTTTTATTTACTTCGTGAATCAATTAATCGAGTTTCCGAAAGAAGTTTTGAACAATGAATGAAATTGTCCTAAATCGTTTCTTTGTTCCTTTTGAATCTAGTTCTCAACTTGATTCTTAAAGCTTATACACCTCCCAAACACCAACCCATTTTAATTGTAATCATTCTTTTTTATTCACTATTCCAAGAAATCAACGAGCAAACCTAGATAAAGTAAATTCTAAGTTGAATGGTATAGATAAATTTGAGACTATATTCTTCTTCTTCTTCTTCTTCTTCTCAAATAACTTGTTTTATTTTGTTTATTTCTATTTCTATTCTTATTATCATTATTTTCATTTTTAAGAAGTGTGAAAACCAAAACTAAGTTGAAAGGGGTATTATGAATCGAGACTAAACTAAAAAGGGGTTGCATGTCGCTCTCAGGTAAGTCCAACTAACCTTATTTTTCTTGATTTCTTGCTTAAATATGTGTTAAAAAAAGTTTAGAATTGAAATTTGAACTAAAAATTAATTTAAACCGAAAAATAATAATCTTTGACTTTGTTTAATTGCTATGTGATTATCGATCACGATACAATGATCAATTATGGTCTTACTGAGACCACTGATTATGGTACCTAAATACACTACCCTATAGATGGCCTGTCGCAACCAGAATGACTAGTGTTGCATTGAAGTGTTGCGATTTTTTATAGAACAAAAGATTTTTTCGAAACACATTATAAAAAGTGTTACAAAAGTGTTGCAATAGATATTTTTTGTTGATTAAATACACTTTCATATCAACACTTTCAGTCTAACCATTGCAAAAAACCCAATGAATAGTGAAAAATCGACGGGCGGGAAATCTCTCGCTCGTTAATTGACGGAAAAAATTAATTAAAAAATTAAAAAATAAAAAATTAAGTAAGAAAATATATAAAGCACAAATTCACTCCTCTCCTCTCCCTCAGATCGTGGTTTTCTGGAAAAATACCTAATCCCTTCTAAGTTCATCAATCCTTCTTCCAATTTTATTATTCTTTTCCGAAATTGAAATAATCCTCGCTGAAATCTTATCATTTGAGCATCACTGTCAAATCTTGCTTCGTTAAGGTTAGTTTTCATTATCCTTCTTTCAGTCATTTTTGTGTTGTGAATTCAATTAATCAGTGGTCGCAGTTTTGAACTAGTGATAGTCGACTTTGATTCCTTTGATTTTTGTTATTAAGGTTAATTGCTCTGTATTGTAGCTTATTCATTTCTTAAAATCTCTCATAAGAGTACTTAACCAATTGATTAATTTAGTTTGCATTTGTTTGGCGATTTGAGGAATACAAAACTGCTACAAATTATTGAACTATCTTTTGAAGTGCCTGTGCTGTTAATTGCGGAGGTATGTCTTTTAATTTCTACCCCATATTGTCTTCGAATTAATTAATTTTTAGATGATGCCACTGGTTGTATGGTTTCTTTTATGTTAGTTTTGTTGGAATGGAGGGTTTGTGATATAATAGGTTATATAGAGTACAATAGTTTTGTAAACATCATTTAGTGCGAGGAGGAAGGAAACACAAACACTTCCTTTTTGTTATTCTGAACTACTTACCCTTCATTGAAAATTACCATTCAGTCCCCTGCTTGAGGAGAAAGGTTCCTACCCTTATATTATTGTTATTTTTTTCTATGTTGCATGTTTAGTGTGCTTTAATTCTGATTGGGTATCTAGTTGAAATGTCACTTTGCACATCCTATTCATTGAGATTCTCTAATCATCATTATGTTCTTTAGGTATGTGGATGCCATTTGTGAGTTTAATAAGATTCTGTTGTATAGATACAAGACCAAGCAATATCGTCCTATATCTCCCTAATACGAGCATGTTCTCAAGAAAAATGAGCAGATTTATGCTTTACTGGCTATGTCTTTCACTTTACCCATAAGTAAAGCTTGTTGAGGAGACTATAAATGCTCAATTGTGAGAGAAATATGGTGAGAAAATGATGGAGCACCTGCTCATTACTTGGTGGCATTTGAACTTATATTTGATGATGGTTTGCTGTAAAATATATATTTTCCTTATTGTTCTCTGCTTTTATTAAGGTTATTATGCATTATTTATCTGAAAATTACGTTATTATAATTTGTGTTTTGTTTGTTTTGACAGCAATTATATCATAAGCAAATGCTAAAAATACCTTTTCCTTCTTTTCTATTTCTTAAATAATGACCACCGTGATCTTTTTTTAACATGTTTAGTTATACCCAAATGGCCATTTAAATCACATCGAGTAAAAATTCTGTTCATTATGTTTCTCTAATCTCTTGCATGTTAACAATTATATTATCATGAAAGTTACACTTAGTTGTTGTCTACTTTCTAGTTGTGTTATTGAATGACAAAAAATTATTTATCAAATAAG
Source organism: Euphorbia schlechtendalii (assembly GCA_949673415.1). Classification (NCBI taxonomy): domain Eukaryota; kingdom Viridiplantae; phylum Streptophyta; class Magnoliopsida; order Malpighiales; family Euphorbiaceae; genus Euphorbia; species Euphorbia schlechtendalii. The sequence continues at coordinate 4,170 of CATIWQ010443238.1, forward strand.
CACAGTCCATAACTCATTGTTAAAGCAGAACCTCTTGCAGAACCTATTGAGCATTGTTAAAGCAGAACCTCTTGCAAAACCTTTTGAGCATTGTGTTACACTTAGTTGTTGTCTACTTTTATGCACTTTGCCTTTTTCATTGTTAAAGCAGAACCTCTTGAGCATTGGTGACACCCATAATTCAGCCTTTTTAGTCTCAAGATTACTTAAATATGCCCAGTTTCAATCTCATCAATGCTCTTTTCATTATCTTTTTGAGTTTTGTTCAGATATAGATTGATTTATGTTTGAAATGCCATATTTTTTTCCTTTTTGTGATGATAAAAAGGTTCTTCATTTTTTTGATGATTTTACGTTTATGTCTGAAATGCCATTTTTTGTTCTTTTTGTGATAATTTTACGTTTTCTGTTTATTGGAGTTTTTATGCCCAACTTTTGGCCAAAGTTCCGAATAGTTTGTGTTAGAGTAGATTCTTATTATGCTTGCTATAGAGTTGATTAGACAAGTTCAGCATGATTTGGTACTATTTATCTTTGTTTTTGTAGATAGTTTGAACGACAGTTTGAACCTAGTATGGAATCAATCATTTGATTTCATTATGGAGGATGGATTACACGAAATGCTTATCTCTAAAGTTTGGGATCACGACACATTTGGAAAGGTATGAAGTAAAACAACTATTATTTGCATATGATGTATTGGTGAAGGGGATAAGAATTTATTATATTTGAAAAGGAAATGTAATGTAATGCAATGCAATGCAGGACTATATGGGAAGATGTACATTGACATTAACGAGGGTAATAATGGAAAGAGATTACAAAGTCAAGCTTGAAGTCGAAAGAGCTAAATCAGTTACTGTGTATTTAAACCTCAAATGGATTCCCCTACTTATTTATAGAGATTCCTAGTCCAATAATTCCCAGAACACAACTTTGGAAATCTTTATACTTAGAAATGCATTTCATAAATGTATCATTTTCATCAGTTTTGTGAACATTGGCTCTATAGACTGTTCATTAGACAAATTGAAAAGTATTTTGTAAATTTTAAAGTCAACAATATTGTTGATATTATAATTCTACTAATGCTGAGATATCATATCTTAATTTGCTAGTTTCAGCATATTTTTAGTGGCTTTGCTTAAAAGGGTTATTGTTGTCTTTTCATTCCTCAGGTAAACAAATTGTAGCTTTTAAAAAGTTTGTTAATTATCTCAAGGAAAATCTATAATTGACCTGAAAATTTTGGTTATCAGGATATTGGGTATGCAAAACTGGCGAATTTGGCACCACAATACGGGTTATGTAAGTGTAGTTTCTACATTTGTTTTTTCTCCGATTGATTTTTAAATGTGAAGTAACTGATGTTTTTGCTTGATATATTTTTGCAGATTCGAGCTTTGTTCTACCTTTGATATATGCATTCATGGGAAGTTCTCGAGATATAGTGATAAAGCCGTTGTTGTGGTGTCTCACTTGTTGGGGACTCTGCTTCAAAATGAAATCGACCCTAAAAATACAGAAGAATATTGAAGGATCGAATTTACTGCAACCTTTTCCGTAGGGATCAGACAAGTAACCCTTGGTGTTTTAAGGTAATTTAGAACCATTAATAAAGTTTGATTTTTACGATCCAATTGGGCTTTGGAGGTTGATAAAAGCATTTTTTTCATGGGTTTTATTAGGCTTGGCTTCTTGATTGACTACTGTAAACATATTTCTTTTCTTGAAAAACAATTGGTAATTTCACTAGCTTCTTGGTTAACTAGCTAGTGAGTTTCTTTTATTAACTATACCTTTAATCTGAAAAATAAGATTATTAATACGTTTTATGGCTGCAGCGTGTTTGATGCTAGCTCGTTTCCATAGTTCATTACAGACAAATTTTCTTACAACAAGAAGAGGGATTCATAATATCAAACTGTAAGTCCACCTGGCATTCTACATCGTGTATCTCCAGCTGGCTCAGATTTAGATTGGATGGAGCCCCCACTGCATTTGTGTAACACTATATACAATAAAATATTATGTACTATTAGTAGCGTTACTTTTTGTTTGTATAGTATCATGTACTTTTTAGTTCTCGTTTGAATTTGTATACAATTGAATATTATGCATTATGAATTAATTTAAAAATATAAACTTCAATTTTTTTGATATATAGCATCAATTAAGTGTTTTACTAATATGGTGCAATAACAACAAAAAGTGTATCAAATGCAACATAAGTGTTTTTCAAAAAGTATTGCAAAAACTAGATATGGTGTTACAAATATGCTAAAAGTGTTACAAGAAAAGTGTTGCAAATTCGCAACAAAATTGTTACAAAAAAAACTAACGGACGTTAACGTTTATGGAGATGGGTATTTTTTGCAACACCACAAAAGTCGTTGCAAGTACAAAAAAGGTGTTGTGAAAAGTAATTTGTCGCAACACATTTCTTAGTGTTGCGAAAAATAAAAAATGTGTTGCGAAAATGACTTTTCACAAGGGAAGTATATCCAACGACTTTTTTCACGGAAAAGTGTTGCGACAAGTGCTTTTGTAACACTTTTAGCACTTTTAGCAATGCTTTATCTTTGTTGTGACAGACCATCTATGGCGTAGTGATAAAATTCTGGATAATATGTCCTTTTTGCCATTTTTTTCATTTTAACCATTATTTTGCAGCTTCGCTTGAACTGATTTCGGTTCCCAGCCACTGTAAGTCCTTATGTTAGTCTTAAACAGCTTAATATCAATAACAGAGGGAGTGATTGCTTTACTTGGTTTTTTTAAGAATAATAAAAATTCTTTTCTAAGTTTTGTTTTTAGATGCATGCTAAGTGAAATGTGCTGAGTTTGGTCTAAAAAATATAAAATGCTCAGCTTTGCTGGCACAGTTAATTTTCAATCGCTGCTCTGTACTTCACTCAGCTCAGATTGGTTTTTCATGCAAAACTTGTATAACAGAGAGAGTGATGAATGAGCAAAATACAATAAAGATAAGCAACAAATGTTAGAACTTTAACACCTGAGATTTTTATCCTATTTCGGCCCTAAGCCTACCTCCAGTCCCCGGATTCCTTTTTGAGCTCTAATCCACTAGTGTTTTCCTTCATTCCTTAGGTGGAGAAGCCTTTATAATGGGTAGACACAATTATGGAAAGTACCTTCCTTTTTAACCATTACTCAAACACAGTTTGAATACCCTTCCCAAACTGTCACTCAGATTTTTGTAAAGAAATTTCAAATAGAGGATTTCAACTTATAAATACATTGAATCCTTTACAATGTTAAATCTAAAGTGATATCTCTCTATTACAAATAGATTGGAAGATTTTTGTTTGCTTAAATCTGGGAATGATTGAACAAAGTTTCAGCTCTTAAGAAATTCTAGGTGATTCACCAAGTTTGAACGTCTACTTCAGTCTTCTATTTATAGTCGATGCTCTTGGAAGTAGTCGTTGCAAACTTCTCAACCTAATATTGTCTTCAATTTCTCTTTTCTTCAAATTTTAGAATTTTCCCATTTGAAACAAATTCCAGGACATTTAGAGATAGAGATTTCAAATGTTGAAGCGCGAGATTAATCTTTTAATTAGAGTGCATCAAAAACTCATTCCTTAAGCAATCTATTTTGATAGAGATGCGCGCAAGATGAAACGTGGAATTCTGTGAATGGTTGACTTACTAATGTTGCAGTGTTGCGTAGAGACATTGAGAAACAGTGCATGTTAGAGGATTCCTTTTTTCTTGGATTTTAGTGAGGATTCCGCAACATTTCGTAGTGATACCTTTTTATTATGAGGACATGGGGATAGATGCAGTAGCTGCCCCAAGCTAGGCTGCAGACTCCATTAACCCGTTTAGAATCAAAGCCATCTTATTAACTAAGCTTTTGAGATTCTCTTTTTCCAAGTGATTTCGAATAGCAATAGGCTACCCTGGATTTCTCAGACTCCTCAAAGTAAAGAGAATCACTAGGCACACTTGTGTGCTATTCGAATTCTGGTAATTTTACCATGGTGTTAGAAGATAAGTCCGTCAAATCTTAAGTTGGTAGCATTTTGCTTACTGCTCCATCTAACTCAGCATTAGTCCTGAGCACTGGAAATTACTTTCTAACCAACTCACGGATCTGAGTGAGGAAAGATGTATCAGCCATTTCTCGCTTTCTGCTGGATTCAGGTGTTTCATGGGCTGTAAAATTGTCTTAGCAGCCTGATCACTTGAGTTTCCCTACTGAGCGTAGTTTTCATTATTGGGAACTTCCCTAACCTGATGGGTTAAGGGGGTAGTAGATGGGTTTGAAGAAGTGGTAGGTGTATTTACAGAAGAAGGAATTGGTTTGAGAGGAATAGAAGGTACAATAGCTTGAGAATGAAATTGTTGGGAATGTACATACTAAAGAGGGAAAGGGATCTTGAGTGTCAGAGGGTGAAGAGATATGGATGATAGGTGATTTCTTAGATGAGGAGGTGGAAGAAGAAGAAGAAGAATTTGCTATCTACTGAATTTCCAGCCTCATCTTTACTTAAAATTGTGTCAGTGGCCATGGGAGTGGACATAGACTTTGAGTTTACCATGTGGAATTTCTTCAGAACCTCTTTTGCGTATTTAGACTGGTTGATGAAAATGCCATCTTTTGTTTGTTTGATTTGAAGAACCAGATTGAAGTTCAATTCTCCCATCATAGACATTTCGAACTCACTCTTCATCTACTTGCTGAATTCCTTGCACATCTTTTCATTAGTTGATCCAAATATAATCTAATCAACGTATATCTAGACTAGCAACACATCTTCTTTTTTTCGCCTAATGAACAGAGTTGTATCTGCTTTTCCTTTTTCATAGCCTTTGTTGACTAAGAAATTAGTCAACCTCTCATACCATGCTCTTGGGGCCTGCTTCAATCTGTAGAGGGCTTTCTTCAGTTTGAAAATGTGCTTTGGATTTTTCGCATCTTCAAATTATGGAGGCTGGAAAACATATACTTCTTCTTGAATGAATCCATTTAAGAAAGCACTTTTAACATCCATTTGAAACAGTTTAAAATTCCTATAGGATGCAAAAGCACAAAGGATTCAAATGGCTTCAAGTCTGGCTACTAGAGCATAGGTTTCATCATAGTCAATGCCTTCCTGCTAATTATAGCTTGAGCAACAAGTCTGACCTTATTCCTAACAATAGTGCCATCTTCATCAAGCTTGTTCTTGAAGACCCATTTGGTGCTAATTACTGATTTTCCTTTAGGCTTAGGAATTAGATCCCAGACATCATTACATTTAAACTGATTTAGTTCCTCTTGCATTGCAATCATCCAATAGTCATCTCCTTCTGCATCTTCAAACTTCTTAGGTTCGATCAATGATATGAATGCTAGATGACTCATCATATGGCTTAGCTTTCCTCTTATCATTACTAGATTGTGAACATCATTGACTATGATGTTAAGCGGATGGTTGCGATGGGCTCTAATCTCTCTTGGAAGACTCAGATTAGCTATTGGAGGATTGATAATTGGATGCTGAGGTGGAGGTTAATCTTCGCCATCATTAAAGTTGATTCAAAGATCTTCATCCTCATCTTTTATTTCCTCAACTGGGGGATCCTGAGCTGAGTTGGGTAGCTCAGCTTGTGGCATAATGAGTTGATTTGAGAACTGAGTGGCTCCCTCATCTTGTTCGTTTAGACGTCTTTCTGAATGTTAGTTTCATCGAAATCTACATGCATAGAATCCTCTAAAAGGCCGGTTCACTTGACATATATTCTATATGCCCTACTATTTGTTAAGTTTCCTAAAAAGATACCTTCATCATACTTAGGATTAAACTTTCCTAATTGCTCTTTGGTGTTAAGAATAAAACATCTACAGCCAAGGATCTGAGATAACCAATCTTAGGCTTGCACCCTTGCCAAAGCTCGTAGGGAGTTTTCTCAAGAGTTGGGCGAATTAAAACCTGATTCAAGATATAACATGCTATGTTAACAACTTCTCCCCAAAAGTATTTTGATAGATTGTTATCACTTAGCATGGATCGAGCCATTACAACTATGGTCCTATTCTTCCTTTCTACAACCCCATTTTGTTGAGGAGTATAACGAGAAGAGAAGTTGTGCTCAATGCCATGCGCTGAACAGAATTCTTCGAAATTGGAATTCTCGAATTCATGTCCATGATCACTTCGGATTCTACAGATTTTAGCTCCTAGTTCGTTCATTATCCGATTACCGAGCTTGACAAAAGATTCATAAGTCTCATCTTTGCTACTCAGCAAGACTACCCATGTGAATCTCGTGAAGTCGTCTACAACTACTAGAGTGAATTTCTTACCACCCAAACTCATTGGTTGAATTAGGCTGAAGAGGTCTAGGTGTAGCAACTCCAACGGTCGCTTAGTTACTATGTGATTTATAGATCTAAATGATTTCTTAACTTGCTTACCAAGCTGACAAGCAAAGTAGAGCTTGTCCTTTTCAAAACTCATGCTAGGTAACCCCACAACGAATTGCTTTTTGGCCAGTTTTGATAAAATGTTCATATTGACATGACCCAACCTTCTGTGCCATACCCACTCATTATTCTCCTTAGATACGAGACACACATTAGCGGAGCCAGGGGATAAATCAACCATATAAACATTATTGGTTCTAGGAGCAAAGAGTATGGTTGAGTTAGTTTTACTGTCAATTACTAAACATCCTATTGAGTTGAAAATAACCTTCCTGCCTTTATCGCAGAGTTGGGCTACAATGAGCAGGTTGAACTTCAGTCCTTTGACTAGAGACACCTCTTCGATTGAGGGAGAGATGCCAACAGTGCCTCAACCTACAATCTTGCCTTTCTGGTTGTCTCCAAAACTAACACTTTCATTTCTCTTACATTCCAATGAGATGAACTAGCTTTCATCTCCTGTTATATTCCTTGAGCATCTACTATCCACATACCACATTTGAGAGTCATCAACGGATCTAAGGCTCACCTACAAAACAGTTAAGTTTTCTTAGGTACCCATGCTTTTGAGCTGGGTCCTCCTTTGTTAACACTTTTTATGTTTGTCCAATCATATTCATCATAATAACCATTTTTATGTCTACACATTATTGTGACATGTCCAGCTTTCCCACAAAAACCGAACACCGTTTTTACCTTGGGCTGGCTCGCTTTCTTCTGTTTAGAGGAATTTTTCCTCTTTGAATTGCGAGTTTGGTTATTTAGAATTTGATTGTTGGCCGGAGGAGGAACCTCTTTCTTCTTCAATGCTGATATCTCAGCAGTCACCTCATCTAATTTCTTAGTGAGCTTGCTGATAGTACACTCTTGATATTCTGCCTTTTCTTGAAGAAAGAGGATATCAAGCGATAAGGAAGCATTAGCATCTTCCAGATCGTCACTTCTCCTCAATATCTGTTTGATGTTTTTCATCAATTTATTAGTTAATTTCATAACATCAAAGAGAGCCTGGGAAAATTCTTCAATGGATAAAGGAATTTTAGAATGTACCTCAATTTGATGGGCTTTTCCTTTATCATGCTCAGCTTCAGAGTTGACACCAGAAAAATTTCTACTGGAGGAAGATGCTGAGCCTTTGCCTTGACTTTTGATAGCCATTAAGCAAAGATTGGCTGAATCAGTGGCTTCTTCATCAGAAGATGAAGATTCTTCTAAATCAATCCAAGTATCAGCAACAGCTTCATTCTTCTTGGAGAATCTCTTCTTAAATCTATCCTTCTTTACCTTTGGATAGCTTGACTGGATATGGCCTTTCTCTCCACACCCGAAGCACTTAGTGTCCTTATTAAGCTCTTTCCTTTGTCCTTCCTTAGCTCCACATCCTTGCTGAGTTGACTTGATTTTATTGGGAAACTTCTTCTTGTTATTGAACTTCCCATCCTTCTTTATAAAGCGTTTGAAGAACCTTGTAAAAAGAGCCAATTCTTCATCAGAGTCGCAGCTAGTGAACTCATTAGATGAGTCTGCTTTGAGAATAATGGCTTTACTTTCCTTGCCGCAATTTCTCTTAGAGTCATCTAAGTACTTTCTCAACGACATCTCATGAGTTAGCAAGGTACCTATCAGCTCATCATAGCTGTAGGTCTTAAGGTCTGAGCTTCCTTGATTGCACTCTTCTTAAAATCCTACTCTACTGTGAGAATGTGGAGAATTTTCTTGACCAGCTCTTCCACGCTGAACTCCTTTCCAAGTCATTTTGGTTCATTGACAATATTAATGAACCGGGTATTCACTCTGAATACCTTCAATGGCAGCCATTGAGAACATCTCATACTCTCTCAGCATGAGATTTATCTTTGACTCCTTGACCTTGTCTGCCCCCTCATAGGTAATCTCCAACTTCTTCTATATTTCCTGTGCTGTTTCACATCTTAAGACCCTATTAAATTCTGTAAGATCAAGCGCATAGTGTAAGAAATTAATAGCTGTGGCATTCCCGTTGAGAAGCCTCAGATCAATGACATTGTAGTCCTCTAGATCTACAGGTACATGCACACCGTTCCTGACCTCAGCAGGAACTCTGGGGCCAAGCTCAATTACGAGCCAGGCCTGCGTACTTTGAGACTGGATGAAGTTCTTCATACAATTCTTCTAGAATGTATAGTGATTACCATCAAATAGAGGGGATCTGGTAACAGACATTCCCTCCTTCAGAAGAACTATCTGACTAGAACCTGAGTTGAAGTTATTGTATGCCATTTAAGGAACTGACTTAAGATGATTAATCTTAAAGTTGAGCAACTTCTCTGATACCACTTGTTGGTCCGTAAACTGGCTAATAATGATAAGTGTATAATCACACTTAATATCATATTAATTTTATACACTAAACACTATATTTTAAGTCATTTTTATACTTCATATAAAAGATTTCATGTGGTATGTAGTTATTTTTTATGCAAATGGAGATACTAGGTAAATCTTGGGAGTAAAATGATCTAAAGTGGAATTCTATGAAAAAAGAGTGAAAAAAGATGCGTGGAACTTAAAGATTTGGCTTAGGATCAAAGCTATCAAAGATCGGTGAAGTTACAAGGAGAATTCTGAAGAAAAACTCAACTCATGGTCGCGGTCGCGACTAGTTCTTCTTCAGATAAGAAGTCTGCCAATCAAAGATTCACAGTCGTGACATGTATATAGCGGTTGCGACTTGGATGGTTATCTGGTATTATCTTCTTAACTACCAATCGCCAGATAAGCATGATCAACTGCCACCAACTACCAATGAAAAGACACTTATCATAAGTCAACCAATCATGAAAAGGTGCCTATCCATTATGGATTATATCAAAGCTTCTCAACCAATCATAATGAAGAGATGCAATCATTCACCAATGGACACAACCCTTCGATTGGATAGACTTAACCCTTCGAACTCTATAAATAGGGCTCCATACCTTACAATTTCATGAGTTATAGTGCACCACCAGAGAAGAGAGCATTAGAGTGCAATTATAGGGTTACATATAGTGTGTGTAGATAGTGAGTTCACTAGATTCATAAGTGTTAGCCAGAAAATGTTTAAGTGATTCGAATCCTTGTTTCGATCACTAGATTCTCTATATTCTTGAGCGATTGTTGTATAAGTGTACTTGCAAATCACTTATCAATAAAAGGTTTCATTCTTCAATATTCATTTGTTCGATATTTGTAAAGAATAGCATCCTAGC